>JAGYYR010000117.1:0-12103 GCA_021439965.1 Uronychia setigera | reverse complement strand
GCAGAAAATGGAGAATAATTCAAACTAGGAGAAAAACAGCTCCTGCCTGAAGTTATCGAAAAGACTCTAGAAAGCCAAAACCCCAAAACCCCAAAACCCCAAAACCCCAAAACCCCAAAACCCCAAAACCCCAAGCTCCTAAATAATGTTAGTGTTAATTGTTAATCTTGCTATTAAGTTTGATGTTTTCTTCATCTTCCTCAGAATCATTATTGAATGGAGAGAGAGGATGATTATCTGAATCTTCCTCTATATCTGATTCTTCTTCATCATCTGTTTCTACTAGTAAGGGTTAAAGGAATTAATTCATACATATCATTTGGTTTGATTTATTCCCGAGAAGGAGTTTTAATTGAGGGCCATCAATTCTTTCATCGAATACTAGTTCAAGTTTGTTTTCTGGAGTAATCTCGCCAAACCCATTCTTTTTCAATGCATGACCTTCAGGTGGTGGGAAGAGGGGGTCAACGACAATCCTGGTTTATAAAATGAAGAAATTTACCTGAAGACATTATCCAGAAGGCTAGGTATAAGTCTGGAGAGAAAGGGACAAGGGAGGTCCAAGCAAGGATTTGAATTAGCTTCCAGTAAGAACACTTTAAAGTCTTCATCCAGAATGAAATCATATCCAAATATCTCGAAAGTATGATGACGTCTTAATGGATCAACCTTCATATGAACACTCCTAAAGGTGTCCGTCACGAGTTTCTATAAGATAGCCTTATAAATCTTACCTTTATTTATGGTACTATATCCTTGAACACATTGATGTCCATTTCAGGGTAAGAAGCCTCAAGGAATTTTTGAAAATCTAAGTAGGAGAGCTTATTTCCAGGCTCAAATTTCCCATAGTCATCAGTTCTCTTCTGAACTGCATCATTTGTCAGATGCACCAATCGATTCCCCAAGTTCGCAGGGCAGTATTCCCTACATGTCGTCCGAAGATATCCATCATGGTAAAAATAACCTTTCACCACTCCATTGATTGAAGTGAGACAAGCAAACACTCTGATGTCAAATTTCCTCTTTGAGATAAGCAATGGGTACTCAATATATTTCTAGATGATGACTGTTTTCTTCTTGCCGTCATATCCAATGGTTGACATATTCTCAACGTAGTGTTTGATGTCATTAAAATCTCTGCTCACTTTGATCCCCTATCCTCTGTTTGAGTTCTCTCCTGGCTTGATGATCCAGATGTTCTTCTATATACGTTTTTTAATGTCTTCTTCTTCTCCCAATGATACATGATGAATTTCCTTGGCACTCTTCTTCTTGCATTTAATTTGAGGAGCTGCCTTTTGAATTTTAATCTCCTCCAATATTTCATCAAACTTTGTTTTAAACTTGACATTGAATTCAGGATCCTTAGCTCCTTCTTTAATCAGGAAAGTCATCGGAAGTGCATTGTTAATGTCTTCCCCAATGGCCTCATAATACATCTTCATATTGAGGTAGAGGGCCTTCTTATTGTTCAGATGTCCATTAGAATCGAGCTTATTGTAAATCCTGATTTATGAATGAGGTTGAAAATTTTGTTACGAAGGTTGAGCCTTGAGGCCGATGTCACTATCTTGTATTCATTTTTTCTTGCTTGGGCTTTTGCTCTATGATTTCTCTTCATTTTCATCTGAAGGGTTTTGTGGTCTTGATTTATTTTCACTGAGTTTTGCCTTGTCGTCATCTTGTGTTTTGGGAAGCTTTTCAGAATGGCAGCTCTTTCTAAGTGGAGTCCATAAGAAATTGAGTTCCCTCATGTCTTCCTTTTCCCCTTATTGCCACCACCATCGTTGTTTGAATAAGTGTCTCACTATAAAAGAATTGTTTCCTTTAGCAATGAAAAATTTGTAAATGCCTCCACTCATTGGAGAAACTCCAAGATTCTCCTCATTAATTACCTTTCCCACAAACTAGTTGATCTTCTCTTTGAAAGGATAGGCAATCTCTTTTTATCTAAAAGGATTATCATTACTGCTGCATGAGAAAGCATTTTGAATTAATTGTTTACTAATAACAATTCCAAAATACTTGGCCAACTTGAAAATCTTATTTTCAATGCATTGGATCTACTTCTACTGCAGTAGCCCAGGCTGATAATTGAAAATTTTGTTTTTGAAAGTAATGTTCAAAAATTGATTGAGATTTTTCAAAGCCACATTAATCTTGCTCCCTTTTAAATGGTTGAATTCTTTTTGGTATTTTTTCACTTTCTTCTTTTATGGCCCTTTTTACAGATTTGATAAGCTGTTTGAGATCTTAAGTTCCTCAGCAGAGCTTTTCTTTGAGGCCATTTTTTTGGACCCTCGCTTTAGTGAGCCAAGCCTTGAAAAATCAATATAAGTGATGTCAGTTTTGGGGTCTGTTAGGAATTTGTCTTTCCCTTCTCTGATGAGCACCACAATTGAATCAAACACCTCCCTTCCCAATGTGTTGTCTTCATTGAGGAATCTTGTGATGAAAGTTTTGTCGGTCACATATCTTACCTTTTTTCCTAATCATTTGATCATCTTGATCATGTTAGATAGTTCCTTAGTTTGGTCTCTAATTACATGGAGATCTGGTAGACTGGGTCTGAATGGGCTGCATGAAACTGAAGTCCGATTCATACCGTACTAAATTTATTGCTGGACAGACCCGCCACATAGCGTTGGGGGCAGATTCATTCCTTTTTGAGTATTTCATTTTGACTCATAAGAATTGATTGAAATCAAGTCTTTTAAGTTTTCATGCTTGGATTACTCTTTCCTATCCCGATTCTATTAAGGAGCAATATTTCAGCATTAAATAATTGCTTTGGGTGGCTAGAGTTAGAACTCAGAAGAATTGGTGACTGTGGCTGAGTTGACTCCAACTTACTATTTGTCTTGTTCTAAATAGGAAAAGTCAATTTGACTAATGGGACACTCTCTCTACAATGACTCCTTCCTCCTTGATGCTATCATTTGTTCGATTCCTGTTTACTTCATATTCCCCATCCCTGCTTCCTGCATGCACTCACCAAACTTCTTCCCATGGAATTGGCCAGTGAAACTAGAATAGCCCTAGGATAATTTGGCAATAGTTGTGTCCTTTTCAGCAGGAGAGGAGCTTTGATTTCCAGTAATTTTATCAGCAATAATGGCCAGCCCTACAAATCCTTTTCCATTTCTATAATGCAGCTTTTATGGTTTCTTGAACATTTTCAAATAGTTTGATTTTGGCAACTTAGGTGGGTTGCAAGATAATTTGTCAAAAAGTAGAATTTCTCTCTTAATGTCTTCCTAATAGAAGACTTACTTTTTAACTTCTGGATCTGGCTAACTTAATCAAGGTATATGGACCTTTTCTTCATTTTCACCTGAAGCTCTAGGAATTGATGATTGCTCATTCTTTTGATCTAGTTGTAGGGGTCGGGGACTTTCGTAGACAGAGTTGAGTTTTTCAGTACTGTTTTGGCTTTCTAGAGTCTTTTCGATAACTTCAGGCAGGAGCTGTTTTTCTCCTAGTTTGAATTATTCTCCATTTTCTGCTTCAGCTTTATTCTTTAGGTAAGTATTAACTTCTTCCATTAGTCCATCTTTCTGAAAACTCTCCATGGTGACCTCCACAAAAATGGTGCTTACTGGGAGTCATCTTCTTTCGATGCTGATCGACGAATGTGAATTCCCTTTCGCTTGCGCAGTCATATTGGAGGAATTAGTAGGAGGATTATGCTGAAGGATCTAGCTAGCAACTCCTCTTGTTTGAAATTTTACCCTTGAATGCCTTGAGATCGAGATGTCTTCAATGTTTTATTTGTCATTTCAATTTGACATCGATGAATTTTCCCTTTTGGATTCTTAGGAATGGTCTTGTCTTTCCGGGATCAGTTTTGGAGCCAATTGGAAAGAAGGGAGCTTTTTTGCTTACAGTGACAATCTCTCTCCACTGACGTTTATGCTCTATTCTTCTTTGTTAATTAGCCCACTGAAGCAGAGAGAGTTAATCCCATTTATCCCTGAGATAGATGCTATGCTCATTGTGTTCTCAATGAAGTCGTTATACTCAGAATCAACTAAAGCTTGAAGGGTGAATTTGATGTTATCATTCCTTTTACTATTAAGCCTCTACTTATTTGAAGAATGATTCACAATATGTTCTTTAGCTGTTGAGCAAGAGTAGTCGATCACACTTTGGTTGGATCCGTTTATTGATTATTTTGCACTGTTTCAAGAGACGTCTTCTTTTTTCTTTGCTTCTTCTCATCCACTAAGTGACTGATTAAGAGAAGCATGCCCCCCTGGTGGATTGAAACTCAGCTTCTTATTGTTAATTTTGGTTCCTGTAAGCACTGAAAGAATCTGCATGGATGGTACCCCCACACCACTATGAGACTAAGCCCCATTGTTTGAGGAAAGGTTGGAGATAGTCGTTGATTGCTGCCATTAAGTGGAGGATGAATATTAGCTGACCCCTTCGCACATTATTTGTTTGCTGCACTCATTAGATTTAGATGTTGTGTTTTTATCAACTATCAATTCCCCATATTGATCCCCATTGACTAATTATCCACCTACTTCACTTTTTCCTCAACGAGTCTAAGAGAGTTGTTACTATTTCTTGAATCTAGCTACAGTAGAGTTCATTTGTGGAAGACATAGCTTCCTTGAAGCAGCCACTCTTTCAGTGGTCAGATCTTTCTGTGGGGATTTTACTCTGTATTTTTTTTCTGTAATTCTCTTTGACCTTTCCTAAGACAATTTACATGTGATCTTGTCCAACTGCTTCTGAATGAAGACTTTATCAATGGGTGAGTAGTGCTCATCTTTTCCTATTATGGCTTCATATTCCTTTACTCCTTCTTTCTTTTTCTCTAGTTCTACAGCATTAGAATGGTAATTCAGCCCAGTTTTTTCTTCTATGGAAATAAGGCCATTTCTTACCTCGGTTGGACATCTTTGTGAGACATTTGATCAATGGACTGTTAATTTCATAGAGTTGCTTGGCTATTTATTGATTGATGTTTGGGCTTTAAACTGTCGTTGGTGCTTGCTATTTTACTGTCTTATTATCCAATTGTGGCTGCAAGGTTAGTGAGAAAGGAAACTTACCAGACATTCATTAAGCTTCAATTAAGAAGGTGCTTTTCTCTTTCCTATGAAGTTGATGATCGTGTCTTCTCCATCCCCCATGCTCTAGAAATCTCCTCTATTACTCTGCAGATTTCATTTATAATGTGTATCGATGTTCACAGATCAAGAGACTTAGTGATGGGAAGGAATATTTCCAGATGGAACTTAGGTTGTACTCACAGCACTTCAATTAGAATTGGTCGGTTTATTGGAATAAACGGATTTGGATACTTTTTCTGAAATAAGAATTCCACTTGTTCGTCCTTTTGAAAAAAGAACCTCACTAGGTGGTTTTCATCAATGTATAGTTTGATATGATAACTTGTTTTCTGGGACATCGGCTGGGGTTGATTGTACTGCTATCATCTAGCTCTCATTACTCAAGGTGATCTCCTTCTATGAAGGGGGATCATTTAAAGAGTATGCATTTAATGTGAAGGTCTCTCTCTGTTTTACATCTGGTACAATATAAGCTTGCAACTGAGATCTTAAATCTTTTCCATTCGAATTTTTGCTTTAGACGAGCGTTCGATTGGAATGGTTGAGTGCATGTGTTGGCGCTTCCTTTTCGCTTAGCTACTAGAAGAGCTGCTAGTTTTTCAACTTTTAAATCGAGTTTTCCAAATCTAATATTGAGTCAAGATTTACTAATGGGGACAGACATAACATTAATGCTTTATTAGCCAGATTGCTTGGACTAAATTAAAGGAAGACACTGATTGCTATCAAGGGATACTCCATCAGTGACTATGCCTTCCTTAGATTAAGGATTTTATGCAGGACCCTTCTCTGCATAAACAGTTTCTCCTTCATATCATCCTTTCGGGACTTTCTCTGTTTAACTTTCTTGTTAAATAGGCATGGAAAGGATTTGAGTCGAGCTATCACTAAGAACAAATCCATTACTTTAAGTCAAGTTGTCAATTTCATTCGTTACTGAAATTTGTTTGGTTAAGGGCCCCTTTTCATGAGGATCATAATGAAATTTCAGTTGACCCTTTCATTGGCGCATACCTTGAATATGAGACACCTTAATAGAGAGACTCTCTCTTGCCATTGTCTGAGATTACCTGGGACTAGAAGGTCTGGATTTTGTTTAGAGGAGGAGCATATTAGTACTCGGTCAACAACGTGTCTCCTCCTCCAGATTTTCATTCCTACTACGACTACTGGAATGTTTATGATGCTCCATCAAATAAGGTGAGTCCATTGGATTTGACCCCAACTTCTGGTCATTCTAAGGTCTTGTTAGGGGATTCAGAAGGACGCGGGAAAGAGTCCTGTCAGATCTGCTTTGAACCAAAAGTGTACTGGTACTACTCACTTGCTTCATTAGTTTCCATAAAAATTGAATAAGAAAGGGAGAGTTAAGTCATTAAGTTAAATTAAATTAACATATGACATCCAAGAAGATTATTACACAGGTAATATCATCCACCACTTCCTCTTCCTGTTGATTAACCAAATTTTCTTACCCTTCTCCAGCTTTTGAAGGCTTCTCTTATGAGCGCTTCAGCTGCTCCTTCTGCGTTCTTCTTTTGATAGTATGGATATACTAGTTGAGCAACCTAGAGATAAGTGCTTATTACTTACGAATTCATTTGTGAGGAATTCCCAAACACCATCACTGGCAATTACAATGATTTTATCGTTCCTTGTTAGGTCAAACTCCTTGGTCTCTGATTCACCGTTGACTCCAGCTAGGACGGCCACTGCATCACCACATGATCTGGTCATGGCCAGGCCAGGGATATCTTCTGTGGCAAGCCAGACTCGTTTGGGCCCTAATGGTCCTCCATTATGGTCTTTAAAAGTGTCTATTCTTCCACCACTGTTCAAAATTCTCTCTGCTTCAAGCTCATCATCAGGTTTGTGATCTCTACTCATTGGTGTACATGAAACCTCTATTCATTTAAGCAAATTCAATCTACCATTATCGTCGTAGCTGACGAGTAATGCCCTGGAGTCTCCAACATTAGCACAATAAGCTTTGTTTCCAGTTATCATCACAGTGACACATGTAGATCCGCTAAGAGAATAAGTTTAAAAATTCAAACCTGAAATTAACGTCAAAAGGCCTTTCAAAAACCTCATCGTTTACTGATAAAAATGTCTCTAAGAACTTGTTTTGCATTTTATCCAAGTTCAGTTTCTCTCCATTCTGCATTGCTGAAATCAGAATTGGACCCAAATTCGCACTTAATTGCTCTTCAATAATAATTTTTTCATACTTACACGGTAGGAGTTGTTTAATGAATTAGGAAACATGATGACCATTAGTTCCATGGCCATCTGCCACTCCAAAGAAATGGACACACTTGAGATCACATAGATGTGGGGTTGTGATATAGCTGTCTTAGTTTTGCTTCATTGGATTACTTGGGGAATAGCCTTTCTTTGTGGCAAATGAAAACTTTGTTACGCAATTTTCAAACTTGTGTTGAAATTACTTATCTTTGTGATAGTCAGTTGTTGCTTCCTTTTGGATTGATGTCTAAGTGATAAGCTGCTATTATAGAGGCTGAGTCAGCTGCTCAAGTTCCTTTCCTGGAGTTGATCCTCTTACCCTGTCTCTTGATCTATCTTTTTCTTTGGGCTCTACTAAAGTAAGGGAAGCTTGAGAGTTAATCCCAGAAAACCCAGAATTTTTAAGGTTGGAGCTTGAAGAATCCTTTGTCTCATCGATCGCTCCTTGAGATTCATTCACAATGAAGTTGTTGACTTGCTTGGCTTGAGTAATAATGTTTTTATGATTGAATTTCATTTTCTTGGTCTCATTCACAGTTTGAGTGGGGTGCCTCTTGTGCCCCTTTTTAATCATTTCTTTCTTCTAGATAACTTTTGGTTTCCGTGGGTCTTAGAAGATTGAATTTGCTGGATCTTTGTCAATGAGTGTATTTTCTCTTTTCCCATCATTCAGGACCAAATCGAAAGTTTCTGAGATTCCACCTTAGCCTTACTTTTTCTTCCCTCCTCTGCTCTCACGTGTCTCAGATCTACTATCTGTAGTTCTTTCATTTCCTTCAGTAACACTAGTTGGATGATAGTGGTTTGGGGACTCAGATATGGATTTTTAATTAGCTGCATGAGACAACTAAGGGGTACTGGTAATAGGAATTAGCTTAGATTTACTAGACGTAGCATTAGTCTTCCCTATATATTTATCTTGAGAATTCACTTTCTTTAGAAGTGGCATGATTTATCCTGTTTCCTAACTCAATACCTAATTTTGATGGTCATGCCCTAGCTTAGCTCCCATTTTTTTGAAGCTTGGAGGATCTTGGAAACTGTGATGAGCTACATCTTGTCACTTGATTTTGGTGGTGAATGGTCAGAGATCGAACATATTGCTCACACTCTTCTGGACTGACGACTACCCACTTATATTATTATAGTTGGGTTTCTAATAGCTGCTTCCCATGCCTGATGGCTTGGATTGTTCATTGATTTAAGCAATGAAGCCTTTTTTCATTGGGTAATTAGAATTGTTTTGATGGAGCGTGTCTCGTCTATCATAAGAAGCTGTTCCATCAATACTAGGGTAGACTATGTTGTTTGTTCCATTCATTGTGGGTGCTCTCTAATCAGGGCTAATTTTCCTTGATCCTTTTCTGAGACATTATCCACTTTGACTTACGTAGTTGCTGGTTGAGAATGGAATTTGCCTTGTCTTTTTGGGTCCTTTTTAAGCTTATTCGTTGGAAGTGAAGAGCGACTAGGGTGATGAGGGTCTTGAGAGCTCTATCCTAAATTCACTTTGCTATCATCAAATTTAATATGGGAACTACTCTGCACTCCACCTTTTGTCATGGTAAAATTCTACTATTTGTGTGTTTCTTCCAAGCTTGAGAGAGCACCAACATCATTAGAGTATGTTTTCCTATGTGTCTTTTTTATTTAAGATGCCAATGGTTATTATTGTCTGTGCATTATAGACATTGAAGGCTTCTTATAGATATTGGTAAGGGTGAACTGTTTTTGTCTGGCTGGTTCTTAAAGATCACCTGTTGACTACCCCATGAATCTTCCAGTCAAAGGGTGTTGAGATTTCCTAACATTCCTTTAAACAACAGGAAAAGGAGTTGGGGTTTTCAGATTCATTTATGGTTTCTCAAATATAATTTACCTGATTAAAGTAGAGAGAAGTTACAGTTGATTAGCACAATATAAATTAGTTAAGGTCCCATATCAAACCCGAATGTCTAGAAAAATTATTACCCCAAACCCCAAATCCCCCAATTCACTTAAATTTTAAATTTGAGTACACATGTGATATCGTCAACCACTTCTTCGTGCTTCTATTGTTATTGTTAAATCTTACGTTGCGCCAGCTTTTAAAAGCTTCTCTTATGAGTGCTTCAGCAGCTCCTTCTGCATTTTTCTTTAAGTAGAAAGGGTAAACTACTTAAGCAACCTTGAAATTAATAATGCCTTTACAAATTCATTGCTAAGAAATTCCCAAACACCATCGCTGGCCAAGACAATTACTTTGTCATTCCTGGTGAACTCAAATTCTTTAACTTCAGCCTCTGCATTAACTCCTGCTAGACATGCAATTCCATCTCCAAATGATCGAGTCATCGCTAGTCCAGGGATGTCTTCATTCTTGAGCCATACTCGTTTAGGGCCAATAGAGGCGCCTGAGTTATCTTTGAAGGTGTCAATTCTGCCTCCATTGTTTATAATCCGTTTTGCTTCTTCCTCATCATCTGGTTTTTAGTCTCTGCTTAGATTCTTGCAGACGATGTCTAAATTTAAGTCCTCTTTCCCAACCTTTTTCCATTTCATTGTATGAAACTAGGATTGCTCTGGAGTCGCCAATGTTAGCTGTATACCCTTTATTTCCACAGATTAATAGAGTGACACAAGTTGATCCACTGAAGTTTACATCAAATGGTCTTTCAAACACTTCATCATTTGTTTCTTTGAAGCTTTTCGACAGCCCTTCTTCTATGTCTTTGAAAATCAATGGCTTGTTAAAGGAAAAACTATCATGCAGAAAGGGCCTCACAGCATCTCCCACCTTTTCTAAGTATTAAAGGACCCCCATACTTGGTAGTGTCTGCTTAACGAAAGCACTAACATGATGGCCATTGGTGCCATGGCCATCAGCTATGCCAAAATAGTGAGTGTATCTCAGGTCACAAAGATGAGGTGCCGTAATATAACTATCTTGATTGATCTTCATGGGGTTGTTTGGAGAGTAGCCTTTTTTAGTTGCAAATGAAAACTTTGTCACACAGTTTTCATAAACATGCACAAAACTTTTGCCATCCTGCAATTACTTTCAATTTTTACCTTTTGCAAATTTAGCTTCCTTTTGGTCTCATATTATTCATCTGAAATATTACTTTCATTCTCGTTTAATGAAAAAATCGATTTTTCTTTATGATCCTCTTCAAGAACATCTTCTAGCACCTTCTTCCTGCTGCTAGTAGAATCCTAATGAAGATTAGGATGGCCTTTTATCATCCCTGGACTCCTTTGCACCTTGTTCAGGTTATCAAGTTTAATGAAAGAGGACTGTTTCTTGTCGAGAGGATTTGTCTGAGAAGAGTTATTGATAAAGAGCCTACTTGAGAGGGAAATTTTCAATGTGTTTTTTTGACCATGTCTTTTTTCTGGAGGATCTTCGGTTTTCTGTTTTCAACAGAAGCAAAAATCTCCTTTAAATGCTCTGTTCAACTTTGCTCTCCTGTTCCTAGTGAATTCCTCCCATCCCTACTAAACTTGTCATTGAAAGAGAGCTCCATGAGTTCATGAGTTGGTAGCCTTTACGCCATACTTAAATTCTTCAGTCTTCGTTTACCAGATCCATTTATTTGTCCATTAGGGATCTGCATAATACTTCTCTCGCTAAGTGGGTTCAGACTGTGAAGACTAGTGGTGGCAAGGTTGAGGGAGTCTTTTTTGTCTCGTAAAGTAGTATGTATTCCATCATCTGATTCTTTTTATTTGGATTTGAACGGTTTTACTTCACCTCCTCTGGAGCCAGAGGGTGAATGAGACTTTGTATTTGGTGCTAGAGGGGAAAGCTTAGTTTTATACAGGAAGCCTTTAGTGATCGACCTATCTTATGATTTAGCAGATCGGAGAGGTGGAATGAATGATTTATGATCTGAAGTTGCAGAAGCAGTTGTTGCTGCTGTAGTCGAAGTTACATGGAGATCCATTTCATTCATAAGTATCTTCTTCTTAAGTCCACCTCCAATCTCCTAGAAAGTGCCTGTATTTACCATTTCTCTTTGCTTTATTTTTGAAGTGCAAGGACGGTTGTCAGCAATGACACTTCCAACACCTCCAGTAATAATGGTTATTGGTTTAGGCTATTTTTAACTGTCCTACTTGTCTTATTTTCCTTTAATTATAGGTTCAAGAGAATTATGAGCTTTGATGCTTCCTTCATCAATAGGGATAGAAATTTGATCTTTAGACGAAGAAGTAGATGGCAAAACTGCTAAGGAATTCTTCTTTCAATCTGTTGAAATGTCTTCTAACTCATTAGTCACTCCTTAAATCCCGCCAATTATCCCACTGCTTGTTCTGGAGTCGAAATTAATCTTCTTGTGAGGTACCCCTTTGCTAAAAGCTTAATATTCAGTATATTACACAGTAGATGGATGGGAGAAGGTCTTGTTTCCTCTTCTACTATCTTTCTTTAAGGGATTCAGTCTTTAGACTGTGGACTCCTGTATTTTCTTCATGAGTCCCCCATTAAGTCCATCGAAAGTAATGTCACCTTAGAATGACTGCGAGTGAGAATGGTTTTTTATGTTTTAGTCATCGAAAGTGTTTGGAGCGGGTTTTATGGTTCTTTCTGATGAGAGATGCTTCCGTATTGTCCTTCGCGCAGACACCGAGGATGAATTCAATTGTATAATGGAAGGCCCAGATTTTTGATATACACTTGCTATAGAGAGATGATGCTTTGCTCGAGAATCATCATTTAAAAGCCCTGAAAGCTCAAACTTTGAAGTACCCTCATACTCCACACTACCTCAACCATCACTCAC
>JAGYYR010000116.1:0-12115 GCA_021439965.1 Uronychia setigera | reverse complement strand
AAAACCCCAAAACCCCAAAACCCCAAAACCCCAAAACCCCAAAACCCCTTTTCAAAACTCATGAGAATTTAATTTTTGCTTCATTATTATAAATTAAGATGTTTGAAAGTTTACTTGAGCGAATCCTGATTCAATATTTGGGAGCATTCATCAAAGGATTGGATAAAAAGAATTTATCGATTGGTGTATGGTCTGGCAAAATTCTCCTGGAGAATGTGAGTGTGAAGGAAGACTGCATAGACTAGTTCAATCTTCCTATTAAGATTTGTTACGGAAAAATTGGATGACTTTAAGTCAGCGTACCATGGAGACACATTTCAAGTTCTCCTGTTGAAATTTAGTTGGAGAGCCTCTACCTAATTCTGAGTAAGCTATAATGATAAATATGTAGGTCCAAAGGAAAGATAGGATTGGACTATTATCGATGCAATCAGTTCTGATCATAAATCTACCCTCATCTAGCAAGTAGCCCAATAGAAAATGCAAGAGCTTAAGATGAAAAAAGAAGAAGACAAAGACTAAGAGAACTAGGGGTTCATTGGTTCTCTTAGCATTAAAATAGTTGATAATCTTCAAATCACTATTAAGTAATCCTTTGTAAGCATAACCTTAGAAATATTCATTTACGCTATGAAGATCCTGGCTCAAATATTAGGTCCAAATCACCTTTTTCACTCGGTCTATCACTTAAAGAGTTAAACATATTTACAACAACTGAAGAGTTGAAAAAGGAGTTTATTGACAGAACTAAGAAAGAAAATAAAGGAAGGCCCATGTTCAAGGTTCTTTCAATGATTGGTCTTGCTGTGTATTTGCAACCCCATGAAGAAAGAATGCTCACAATGGATTCAGAAACTGATGAGGAAAAAAGTATTTTGATGAAAGAAATATTTCCACTTGAATCAGAAAAAGTATAGGATTCTCAATATTTAATTGAACCTAGTAAGATTTTACTAACCACTAGTTTCGTTAAGCGCTTGTCTTATTCAGAATTCTAAAGATAACATTGACTGCAAGAGTAGATTTGAGCTATCAATGGAGATAAGTGAATTAAAAACAATGCTGAATAAGAGCCAGTACATTGAAATAATGGGCTTAGCTGAAGATATTGGTGACTATAAGAGACTTCAGAACTGATAGTACAATGTTTGCTAATTATAGTCACTAAACGAAAAAATATAAGTTCCTTCGCCCTCTCAAAAGCATATCCTCTAATTTTGGGGATCGCATCAACACCATGAAATGGTGGTAGTTTGCATGCAATTGCATTAAGAGGAATATTAGAACTAAATGAGGAATGTAAGCTTTACTTTCATACTAGTTCTTACTAATTTCAAATTCCTGTTGGGTAGAAGAGGGAATACCAAAAGAAATTCAAAGAGATCTATTTGAAAAAGCTAAAAGAAGAAAATCTAACTGAAGATGACAACTAACTTTATTGTCATATAGTTTGCGCTTGTGAAATGAATGATCTTAGTCAGTAAGGAGTAGTTAAAGCTTAGATGGACTTCTGATGTTGTAAATTATGTTCATGAAAAAGAACAACTGAAGTAACTTGAATAGCAAAAGAGAAAATCAATATGGAACGTGTTTGGCTGGAATAAAGAAACTCCAGATACTTCTCTGGCTTAATCTGATGAAGTACTATTTTCTTAACTCTAAGTTTGAAATATCCCAATAAGATATTGAAGAACTGGACTTAGCCATTCATAACAGCATGATGATTGAAGAAACAAGCAGCGAGTCAAGTGAGCTAAGGTCTAAGGATCTAATCCATGTCAATTTCATCCTCAAAAAAGGAAATATTATTTTCTAAGAAAATTCAAACTCAGACAATCTAAATATGAACGGCAATCAAATCGATATCTATGTAGAGCAAGTTTCTCTGGGATTCCAACAGAAAGCTGACCCTAAATCATTTGACATTCAAACTCAAATTACTTCTTATGGAATCAACATGATTACAGAAAGTAATAGTTCTCTAGACGCAGAGAATTCAGAAGTGACTTCAGTTATTTAAAAGCACAAGTAAGAAATGAAGGAAGAATGGGTTGTGAAGGTAAATTTGAGAAAAAATCCATCAAATATTCCAGTGGACATTGATCTTTCAGTCGAAACTGTAAGAAAATAACATAAATTTAGAAACCTGTGGTTGTCATTTACCAAAAACTAATTGTTTAAAGACTTATTAGCTTCTTCAAAATCAAAATGACAGAGGATTTGAAGAATTAAGCTTGGGACAAGATAACAGATATAAAAGATAGCACATAAGTGTAAATTTAAGATGCTTTGTGGGGGAAACAAAACAGATTTAGATTCAGCATTGCTAGTCCTATTCTCATCATACCTATTCAAATGTCTTAAACTGAAGTAACTACAGGGTGGATTCTCAACCTTGGAACTATTTAAATTAAGTCAATTGAACAAGCTCTCTCCATGCTAAAAATATAGTCAGTTTATGAGCACTACCAAATAAGCATTGACAATCCACAGCTTTCTGTAAGCAATTTGTTTTATAATCAGTTTTTCAAAGCAGAACAATGGTGGAAGGAAAAAGCAATCTAGACAAAAGCAATTGAAAAAAGTGATGAATAAATCCAACTTTTGCAAAATTTATCAATCTCTCTAACAATTGGAGTAAAAACAAAACCCCAGAAGAAATTTATGCCCAATGAGAAAGACAAACAGGATATCACTGCAGATGCAATCATTAAGGGCAACATTAAATCTCTTGAGATTAATCTTTCTCCATCCCTTTATAATGAATTGCTCAACATTGCTAAACAATTCTAAATTGAAGATGAAAGTGCTGAGATTTCAGAAAAAGAAGAAATTTTAAAAGAATGTATAATGAAAGGTTATGTGAAAAAGAGAACTGATGACAGAATAAAATATTGGTATCGATATTTCTGTGCTCTTTCTGGAGGATATCTTTATTTCTACAAAACAGAATAATCTACACAGCTCCAGCACTATTATTACCTAAAGGATGCATCACTATCAAAGCTTTTGCCAGAAGAGTCAGCTTCCGAGTATACTATCAAAGTAAGATTGTTTGTTACCTAAGATTAAAAATCGATTTGGAGAATGCTTCTTATCATTTTATAACTAAAATGAGGAAGATGAATGGATAAAGATTTTGCAAGATAAAATCTACGAAATGGGATCATCTGAAATCATAAATTCTTCAGCAACTTCAAAAAGACTCTTGGCCAAATAAATGCTAGCTATTGAAAAGCTTAATACCAAAAACTATGAAAAGCATATATTTGAGCTAGAGTTGGAAGTTGCCCAAATTAAACTCACTCTGAAGGATGAAAAATTTAATGATTGGCTTAAGGCAACAATCTCAAATTTTGGAATGAATGTTTTCTAGCGACCTGCAGATTTGTCCTTAACCTTGAGAGTTAAGAGTGTGACTGTTGATGATAAACGACACACAAGATACTCAAATGTTTTGAACACTAGTCCTTAAAATGATCCTTTCTACCCTTATAATGTTCACAAAGAAGAGAAAATTGAAGTAAAGGTGACTGTCACTGAAACAGATTCACCACTTTACGATGTAAGCAACCAGTCTTAATTAATTAAAGGGTCAAGACGTATAGATAGAACTCTATGTCTGCCACGGACTTGTATTCCTCCACCCTGCTACTATCAATCCTATAATCATGTTCTTCAGATCTTTTAAAGACAAAAATATGGCATTTAGAACTCCAAGAATTCCATCACTTGATGACATGGACAATAGAATAGCAGAAGAAAAAGAAAAAGCACAGAATTTGCAAGAAGAGTTAAAATAAAGGAAAGAGCAAACAATGGAAGAGTTATATGGACATTTTGAAAGCTGTGAGAAGTACCCTTAAAAGGCTATCCATTTGTGCTGCAATGTTGGAAGTGTCAATTTAGTTCTCCTTCATCAAATTTACAACATTCCCTTCTTTGAAATGTCAGTGAAAGATTTCACTCTCATCTATCAAGGATACTAAGATCATGATGTTTTGAACATTTCTTGTTTCAGAGCAAATATCTATGATCTCTCCAATTATCCATACACAATTGATCCTAAGTAATACAAAAACCCATGCATTCCTGGCCCAGAAAGAACTTCCCTTCATAGATATGAAATTCTTGATTTCCCCACTCTTTCTGATTCAGATATGGCAGTTAAAGTCACTGTTGATATCCTTGGCTTCTTTTGTCCTAAAGTAGTTGACAATGCTTTTGTTAAAGTAAACGTTTGTGGCTTCTAACCCCATCTCAACTTTATATAAGAGTGGTTCATCAGATTCATTGACTATTTCATTGGTCAGTTCATTGAATCTTTAGCAGACACTGACCCTTACTTGGATCCAGCCCTTTAATGGTATAACTAGAGAAGAATGAAGAAACTAGATATCAAAGAAGAAGATATTCCAGATTTAGATCTTTAATTCGACATGGATAGAGTTGATTTAAAAGTAAGATCCCTATTTATTTTAGATTACATTTACTCAACCTGTTCTCATTATTAAAGACAGACCTTTCACAAAGAACTAGAAGTTAAGTTTTAAGATGGAAGAAATTTTCCTTACTTCAGTAATCAAAGAAACTGAAGGAAGGTGGGCCAAACACAAACATAAGAAGCACTAGACCACAACCTTCTTATTTGACATTAAGCATGTACATCTTCACTATGGAGACAATGGAATTCTAACTAACTAACCCTTTGAACTTCATATGGAGTTAGAAAAGCTAAATTACTCCAATTTCTTAGACAAACTTGATCTCAAAGGTAATTAATTTTCTAAACCTAGAATTGGATTAATCTTTCCACATGAACTGGAAATTTTCTCCTGTTAAACTAAGCATGAACTAAGAAGAATACACCTACTTCATGAGAAGTGTGGATCTTAATCTTGTTTTTACTGATGAACTACAGGAAGACTGGTTTTTCGTGAGTCATTATGATCTGCATGAATACTACAAGAAAATCAGTGACATTGTTTCCCTTGTATTCATATTTGACATTCCAGCAGTTTCACTCAACCTCAAGAATTTTGATAATTCTATATTTGCAGAACTAGTTGTCTAGGGGTTAAACTTGAACATTAAAAACTATCTAGATTATTCAAATAAATTCGATGTGAAAGCGAAAAGACTCTTCATGTTGGAAAAAATAGAAGGACTAAATGAAGAAAACTCTCCAAGTGGATAGAGACTCTCTTCTCCTTTTTTTATGAAAGAAGATAGCTCAGGGTCACAAGAGTCAGAAAATAATGAAGAATAAGTTAAGAAAAGAGCCATCATATGTCCAATGGGATCTGAAATCATCATCAATGCTGATGAAGACTTTTATCAAAATATCAACTAAGATTCAAAATTCAGTTAGGATGAGGAAAATAATGTTGAAATTAAAGTGCATATGCTATTTGATGGGGAAAAGACAGTGAACCTAGAATGCCAAAATTTAAAAATTTTCATTTAACCTCATGTAGTCATGCTGCTCTTCAACTTTATCAATACAGGTTGGCCTGAGTATCATGAAAATAGCAGAGACAAACCATATATGTGTAAGAAAAATGTTTATTTTCAGTCGACTCTAATATCGAAAATTATCCAAAGTTGTTTTTATCTTGCCAATTGAAGTAATCATTGGTTGGGCTTGATACTTCAAAAAAAGATGAAGATCCAGAACTTGTAGGATGCATTGGAATGAAACAAGGAAAAGCAAAAGCAATTGCATGCGAAGGATTGTTTAATGTCAACTTGATCAGAGAAAAGATTTCAGTCTTTAAAGAAGACATGACCAACAGACTAGAAGAAATTGAAAAAGAGGATATACAACAACAGTCTGAAGAGTAAATAGGAAATGAACTCTACAGTCCTCAAATTATCTAGACTCCTGAGCCAAGTAAAAATAAAGTAAAGCCTTCTCCTGTTTAAGTCTCTCATGATCTTGCAAAAAGAATCAATCTAGATGAATTTAAGCAGCCAATATACTCGGTTAAAGTTCAAATTATGAATTTGTGTCCCTTTATCTGCAACATTTCAGACTTAAATGGGAAAACTAAGTTCAAAAAAGTAATGAAAAGATAACTACTAACCCCATTTAACATCATGTACAACTCTTCTGAAATCATGTTCACTGACCTCTCTAGACACTTCTGATGCTTTAACAAGACAGAACTTGACTTTGATAAAACTACTCTCAAAATTTCATTTCAAGATATCAAACTACTCTCCAATGCTGTCAATGAGCTTAAAAAGCGATTCAATGAAGAATACACTATCAAAGTCAATCTTTAAAACCAACAGAAAAGATAAAAGTCTTTTAAAGTCAGTTTTGACAAGACAGATATTAATCCTCCTAAAATTAGAAAACCAATTGAAGCTTCACCAGATTTCACCATCAATGGAGTAGAAAAAAATGAAAATAGGCAATCCTCCCCTATAAGTCAGTCCAATTATATGAGTTTTGATATGAACAACAGCATTAGAAAACTAACTATTCAATCGGAAGATGAATTCTAGGATGCATATGAAAATTTTGAAGAAATCTAGGTGAGAGAAAGTGACGACGGGTTCCTCACTCCAAGAGAATCTGATGCTAAACCAAATTTCTTCGACCAAGTATTTGCTATTAAAAACGCTATGAAACTAGGAAACAAAGGAGGAATAATCTAAGGAAGGAAACTTAGCAACGCAGAATTCTATGAAGATGATGACTTCTAGCTAGAAGGTCTTGACGAATAGCTCTCAGACAAAACAATCCAATTCAATTTTATCTTATTACATTCAATTAAAATTATTAGAGAAGTGTAATTGATTTGGAAGCTATGTAGAGAAAGTTTAAGTGAATTGAACTAAAGATCACTACGTATTTAATTCAGTCTGTTCACAAAGACAGTTTTAAAGGAGGGCAGCACCCATCCAATCAAATCCACCATGATATGTCCATTATTCCAGAAGAAAGCCCAATGAAGAACATTACCTAAGCCAAACTATCAGTTTATGACTTCAGGGGGGGAAGAAGTCATGAATTTATTCTCTCATGGACTCCAAGTGGTACGTTAAATATTTTAGTTTTAGATTATCATTAATGATCACTAAAGTGTTTTCTATCCTGTTATGGATATCAACGTTTAAGAATTTCACTTTGACAAATAATACACAAACAAGAAAGCTCAAGGTTAAACTACCATTGGAGCTCAGGTTTACTACTTCAACCCTCATGCAGGAGAATGGGAGCCTTTCATTGAATCCATCAAGATTTTCATGTCAATGGATTAAATCAACGATAAACAAATGATCCAGCTCAAAATAGATAGGCCAGTCTATTTCAATGTCACCGAAATGCTTTTGCAGAATTTGATTGAAGCTTATGACTCATTTCTGCAATCTATGTTTGAAAATTAAAAGGACTCTGAAGAGCTCTATTCAATAAAAGATTTAGAGCCTATTTATGAACAGCAGCAGTCTGCAGACCTCAATATTACTAATGACGATGAACAAGAAGATGCAGTTACTCCCTACTCTATCCAGAATGAAACAGACCTCAAAATCTTTGTTTAAAGGCAAAACTCAATGGTACATTCACGATCTTCCCTTCACCAAAGCTTAGCCTAATAGTAGGCTGGTAAATCTCTCAAAAAGACATACCTGATTGAGCCATGGTAAGTCAAAATATAATCCTAGTTAATAAATCGAGTACTAAGTAGACTATGAACAACATACCAAACAGAATATTGTGCGCAATTTTTCAAATGATGGAGCTGTTTACTACAGATCAGTAAACTAGAAGCAATAAGAATTAGTAAGGCTATGCATAGATTCTGAATAATTTTATCTTCCAATTGAAAGTAAGAATTTTTATGACAGCAGATATTGACCTCAATAAAATTGGAAGTAAAGTGCACTTTCTAACTGATAATGCTTCAATTTAATTGATGAGGCAAACTGTTAATAAAAGCACAACCAATGCTTAAATCAATGAGAGTGAGATATCTGAGAAACTTCAAACTCAGAATTACTTGATCTATGGAGTGGTATTGAGTCACATGAGAAAGATTTTAAAAATAAGGACTCCATTTATCTTCCAAAATAAGACTCTTTTCAATTTTGTTGTCTTCTTTTGCACTCAATCCGATGTTGTGGAAAAAAAGAAATTGAAGTCTGGAGGATTTCTGCCGATTCCATTTGAATTATACGACTGTGAATTTAGGATGCAGATCGACAAAAATGAAGATGAAAATGAAGATTATACAGTCAAATCTGTTTCAGAAGATAAAATGCAGTCCAGATTCATTGGAATGAGAGAACTCATAGTTGACCTTCCTTAGGGAAGAAGAAGGTGTGTCAAAATGGGACTCTCGTATTTACTGATTAATAAAGAGCCTTCTGATTTCATCCATTCATACAACTTTTCAATTGAACCTCCTCTTATCATCAGAAATGCTCTTCCTTGCTAACTTGAAGCAAAGATGTTCCCTTCTCAAGAATCTACATCAGAAGAAATTAGGGAGCCAAGATTTTCAATTAAAAAAGGAGAAGAAAAACATATTCTATGTTAGAATCTCAAAAACTAGTTTGAGATAGGATTCAAAATGGAAGGATTTAAATGGAGCATTATTAAAATTAACTAGGACAGCTACAAGGAACACTCTATAACCCTTGAAGATCTAAATGGAAATGATTTGAAACTTTACATTAGCATTTCTTCAAATAAAGCAGGCTTCAAGCTAATATTCTTTACTAAGAGTCTTTTCATCAATGATAGTAGCTTGGAAGGGCAGTTTTACTATGAAGCAAGCAAAAAAAAAGTAAAGTTTGCAGGGTAAGATAATCGAGAGAACAATTTCGTAATGGGATCAAATGTAAGTAACTATTAATTCTTAGCAAGACAAATTCGTGTTTGGCATTGGAGATTCCTTCTCAAAAGCATAAGTGATGAGTAAGCTAAATTTAATACATAGAAAACCCTGGAATTACTAATATGTTCAGCATGAAAGTTCTAAATAAGCTTACTTCTACAACTGCTCTCTATGATTTCGTCTACTAAACATCTCTTTCACTTGCATGTATGTTTTTCTTTTTATCCTTTAGTGTTTGACGAATATATCTACACCAAGATTATCAAACTTTCTCCATAATATGTTTTGGTCAATTTAATGGAGAAGCCAGTAATGGTGAGGTAGTTTCAAACCAACTCTCCTCCTCAAACTTTTGAAACTAATTAAAGGCTTCCCTTTTATTGGAGTGACATTTCTCAGCCTTAGCTCCTTAGCATTTTGGCTGTTGAAAAACCACTTCTGGGTGAAAAAACTCATTTGAAAGAAGAACAAGTGAATGTGGTGGATTTATTAGAAGAAAAAATTCAATAAGAGTCCATTTGGAAATGGACTGAAGGGTTTTAGTTGGCAGAGTTGGGGGTGGTGCCTCTTTCAGTGAGACATCGGGACTAATAATACACTCAAAAGATAATAAAGGTTGAGCGAAGACTTTATTAAGGCTCTATCTATGTTCTAATTGAGGAAGAGAACTAAAGACATCCTACTTATAGAATTGAAAACAGAAGTCAACATATTTCAATCAAATACAGATAAAGCTCAACTAAGAACTAGTCTAATTTCATTAACACTTCATCAGTTACTTCATTTGGATGGGTAGATCCCCAGAAGTCTCATAAAATAACTGTAAGTTTCAAATTAAACTTAGTGTGATTTTTATGTGGGCCCTCTTGAAAAAAGACCAATATGTGTTGAAGGTGTAAGCAGAGAGTTTGATTTGGACATGCTTGACCTCAAGGATCTAATTAAAATCCCTGTCTCATTCAAAGTGGGGCACTTATTATACGTGAGTACCCTTACAAATGGATACACAAAAGTCATCCGCTTTTCTGATATGGCAAAGCAAGCAAAGGAATAAAATGATGTTGACACACCAAAGTTCAGTCTTTCTCTAGAGGTAATTGATTTTTAAAGTGATAGATAAATGAAATTTCAGTGTCTTTCATCTGTAGGACTTACAAAAATGATAGGAGAGAATTCTCAAACGTCTCTTTGTTTGGAATCCGTCTACTGCTTATTGAATCAGAAAGACTTAGGAAGTGTCACTTAAAAATAGACAATATGTAAATAGACAACCAAACAAGCTTCAAGACTATATACCCAGTTATCATGTCCCCAAAACTACTTCAAGCTCATGCTTCCAAAAAGAAGAAAATTTCATTCTTTGATTTTAGTCTTTCTCTTAAAACCGATATCCCCAATGTCCTCTATATCGAGTCCCTAGAATTCTTAATTCAAACTATTGTGCTCAAATGTGATGATGAATTCCTGGGATATATGCAGAAATTTATTACAGATGTAGCTGACATGCTCAAAACTAGTTTCACTGGTATCCATCAAATCTTTGTCATGAAAGAAAGTGAAACAAGAGCATCATTATTTCCAAGGGGATCTGTCATTGTTGGGAGCAAAGGTAGTCCACTAAAGAGACTCCTCTCACAAGATCCTTTTGCAGACGAATATCACAGATACATTAGAGGAGCCTTGTCCTAAATCAGTTCCAAAAGTATCATCCATGAAACGTCTTGGTAGGATGTGAACTTGGCAGAGAAGCAGAGAAAGATCTACATCAATTTCTTCAAATCTTCTCCCCTAGAAATTGAAGTCTCCTTCTTAGCTCGATTAAAGATGAATTTAGATGCAGATGAGTCATCAAACTAAGCTAACGCAAAAATCATTAAGTCTCAAAACACTGTCCTACAATCCTTAGGACTAGCCCTCAGCAATATTGACAGCGCTCCAATTCATTTGAATGCCCTTATTTTGCACAATGTTTTTGGAACAACAAATGATGTGATTTATCTTCTAGGATAACATTATACAGAAAGACTAAAGAACAATCTATTCAATATAATTGGAGCCACTTAGATTCTCGGGAATCCCATTAACTTTGTTAACACGTTAGGAACTGGCGTCCAAGACTTTTTCTTCAAGCCTGTTGAAGGTTTTGTTTCTGGGCCACTTGCTGGAGGAATTGGAATACTAAAAGGAACTGGAAGTCTTGTGAAGAATACAGTAGAAGGTACTTTTGGGTCGGCAAGTACCATGACATCTTCTGTTGCAAAAGGGTTGCTAGCACTTACAAAAGATAAAGACTACATTAACTACAGAGAGGAGAAGAATATTACAGAAAAACCAAAGAATTTTGTTGAAGGAATTGGTTTTGGCCTCAAAAGTGCTCTAAAATCAGTAGGCTCAGGAATTACTGGCATTTTTAAAGATCCTATCAAGGGGGCTAAAGAGAAAGGATTTAAAGGATTTTTGGATGGGACTATCACTGGAATTGGTGGGGTATTTATTAAACCAGTAAGTGGAAGCTTAGACTTGGTTTCTAAAACAACAGAAGGAATAAAAAACACTGCTAAGGTATTTGACGAAAAAGGTGAAGAAGAAAGAACAAGATGGCCAAGAGCCTTCTATGGGGAAGAGCAAATAGTAAGTCTTAATGATAATGGTAGATTAAACCTTATAGCATTACAGACTCGTATGTTGTCCACTTCATGAGTCATGTTAAGAATGGAAAATTCTCCAATGATCACTTCTTAGATGCTATCATCCTAGAAGATTCTAAGAGAAGAAGGTTCTTGTTGATAACAGTGGAACATGTAGCTCTTTTTGATGCTAAGAAAAAGAATGTAAAGTGGGAGGTGAGGACTAAGGAAATCATGAGAATCGAGAAGTACAAGAATGGACTCAAGCTCTTGCTTAACTATGAACTCAATCAGAATTCCAACCTTGGAATTCACTTAGAGAGAAGGATCTCAATGACTCCTGGGGTCGGAGGAGTAAATTTGAATTCATCTTCCTCAATGGGAAGTGGAGAGAAGGGACAGAACTTCGTAGTGATGGAGATCAAGGACCCTTACATGATTGACTTGGTGTGTGAAAAGCTGAATGGTCTGGTGGTGGTAAATCTGGCAGCAATGGAATCATTTTAATCAATATCAATCAATCATTAATCAATATTCTTTCAGGGGTTTTGGGGTCATGATAACTGGGTATATAGTCTTGAAGCTTGTTTGGTTGTCTATTTACATATTGTCTATTTTTAAGTGACACTTCCTAAG
>JAGYYR010000114.1:0-12135 GCA_021439965.1 Uronychia setigera | reverse complement strand
GATGGATTCTCAGGAAGTTTCCGGAGATATTCCCGAAGAAGAACTAATACCGAGAACAACTGTACCGAAAAAATCATATAGACAATCATCAAAGAAGAAAGATGAGTCATCATTCCAACAAGAATCTACTCAACCCCTACTTGAAAGTATCGACATTGATCCACGAGATAATGACGAAGACGAGTGAAGCACAGTGATTTCAGCCAAAGACTTATACTCACAGAGAACCCAGCAAGTGGTAGGCTTTTAGAGATTACTTTCCAGCAATGTCTTACGAGATGCTGCAGGATTGCTTCCTTTTTGGTCATCCTCTCACTCATTTTCGTTGTCTCTACAGTGTACCTGATTAGGAACAGGAGCAAGTTTTCTGTGGTGTTTGAAAGTCCTCAAGCACTCAGTATTCATGCAACAAAGTGTGCAATCTATATCTATGAAGGAGATTCTGACAATAAATAAGCAAACATCTATGTAGACAATGTGGGTCCCATTGATGAATCAGAAGGAGATCAAGGGCTAATGATCGACATTAACAATATTGGGTCAACTCAACATGCTTGCACGATGAGAGTGGAAGTATCACAACAGTACGAATTTACCAATATGAAGGTAAATCTTTACTTTTATCTCAGTTTAATTGCACCGAAAATTGCTCCATAGCCCCAGTCTTTTAAGAACACCCCATCATTAAGAGTCTTAATGTACAGAACACATTTTCCATGTTTGGCATGGTGAAGTCAAATATTCGGAAGTTGATCACAGGGTCAGTTGACATTGATGTGACAGCTGGAGATACTTAGATTAACACTCTCACATTCAAAGAGCAATCAAAAATAGTCACTGCTAATGGAAATATCATAGTCTAACCCTAAATGGACTATTTAGCTAGTAAGAAGGACTCTTGACAGATCAGGCTTTAACCAGACTGATGAGGCTTACTGCTTATCTGCTCCAACAATGAAAACAATAGTGAAGCCAAGCAAATGCTCCCTTGATGAGTCGGAGCTGGACAACTTCTGTATTGGCTCTGTCCAGATGTGTCTGGGAGAAACTTGTTCAGATAGTAAGTCCTCTCCTCAATTTCAGATGCCCCAACTTTGTACCTTCAAGCATTGAATGGGAACATCTATGCAAATGCTATCAAACCAGATACTTGGACAATCGAAAAGAACCAGAATACCACTCATGGTAGAATTTATGAGACTACTAAATATGGATTGGACCACAGATCTGAGAAGTATGATCCCAATTAAATCCCATTTAGGAGCTTGAAAACTCTTCAAGATGTTTTTAAAGACAAAAATCGACAAGACAACAATATCATACTTTTCTTTGGAGACAGAGACATTAGAGGCTCACACTACACCAAATGGATCATCTCACCATCTCCTGTCTTTGTCCAGATTCCTCCTTGGACATTTTCTTTCCTCACATTCGGCTAATCATAGTCAAGTCCTTATCTTGTTGACGCTCGTCTGCTTCCTGGCTTCTGCCCTTATCATCCAGTCCTCTCCCTTGAATAGCTTGGGTATATCTAAAATACTCTCCATGAGAACTTTTTCCATGGAGTAGACGATGACACTACCACATTGGCTCTGTTTTATGATTACAAATCATTAAATGAGAGATAAACAACAGAGTACTATCAGAAAGACGGAATCCTGGATCACTTCAATGGTGAAGAGTCATTTATTAATATTCGCAAGTACCTACTTAGCCTAAATCTAGTGTGACTGCTTTCCAAACTGAGTATTCACTGTATAGCCTGGATAATAACCCACCTTTGAACGCTGCCTTAATTCTGAGCCTTGTCCTTTCATTCGCATTCACTATCCTGGGAATGTAAGCGTTTTTGATTGGATTTTATAAAATCATGCTATGGTCACTATCGTAAGCTTCTTTTTAACACAATAGCGCATCTCAAGATGTTGTTGAGTACATTTCCATGAGGAAGCTCCTTTCACTAAGTGATGAACGAAGAGAAGCTGAAATTAAAAAGATGTTTGTCATTGTTGATGGAAAGCTAGTAAAGAAAGAAGATGAAGAAGAAGGAGGAGAAAACTTGGAAAATGAACTTGACCTGGTTCAACTCAGAGATGGTACATGGAAATCTATTTTCACTGTTGTGGGAAAAGTCCCTTCACCCCTTGTCATCATCGATCACATCTTCAATGTTCTTACTCGTCCAATTACCACTAATCCACTTATCAACTTCCTTTCAATTTCAGTTACTCCTATCAGGCCTGGTGAACCTGATCCTGGTCTCATGGAAGTTCCCTTGCATGAGCTTGATGAACATTTGGAAACCTACTGTTACCTGTTTGGATACAAGATCCCTTAAATTACCCATCCTTCTAATTCATACACACTCCAAAGGTTTGGGTTCAAGTTTGAAGAGAAGAAGGACAAAACAACGGAAATCTACAAAAGGATTCTGTTCAAGAGTGACAAGGAACTGAAGATGATCGGGAAGCAGTATCCTATGTTGCCAACTGAAACTTCACTTCAGTATTTCTTAAGAAAGTTCTGCATCAGAACTTCTTTTGATTAGGACTACATTGTAGCTAAAAGCTTCAAGAAAAAGTACAAATAATTCTGCAAAAACGAGAGAATTCATCCTGTCATCATATCCAGAATGCTCCTTGAAGAACAAAACATAGACACTGAACGGATGCAATTGACAGTCTTGAAAAGAGATTTCAATTTCAAAGATAATGGGATCCAGTATACTCTTGAAATGAACTAAGTAGAAGAAGTAAGACCTGTTTCTGAACAACATAGACTTTAAATTCTTATATGGACTTTTTGTCACAAGACAATCTCCAGAACATCCCCCTCAAGTAAAGAATGGTTCCCAAGTTGACATGTGTTCAACTTTTCAAAGAAAACATGGCTGTTGTTCTTCACATTGTTTCTCTTATCCTTCCCTTGATTCCATTGGCTTACCTCATTCTCTATAACAGTTTCATTTATGACCTCTACTCAACCAAAGAATATTTCAATACCAACAGCAAGTAAGTGAGAGCATAAAGCTAGATATGATTTTTATTATCCTTGGATCTTGTATGAGAAGCTATCGATCATTCCACTTTATAGAAAGATCTTGATGGTGATTATGTTGCTTTTCTTCCTCAGTGTCATCATTGAAACAATCACCTACTATAAATCAATCAGACTCCCTGCAAACACCCACTTTTACTTCACACAACTTTTCTTGGAAAATTTACATGGATTCAGACATGTCAATGTCCTGTTCATTTGGGTTTACATCTTTACCATTATCATTGCTACTTTCCTCTACTTCTTCACTGTTTTACAGTGGTCGATTCTCTTAGCGATTATTAATCCTGTTGCTTACCTTCCTTATTCAGTTGCTGTGATGGCTTTTGTGACCTTTGCGTTATCAAAGCTTGAGTCTTTTAAAGGGAACAATGAAAATGCAAACTAAGAACTGGTTGGAATAACAGATGAAAGGGTAAGCATCGTAATAACCTCTTTAGCTTAGGAAAAAGTCTGAAATTCATATCAAAGTCATTATGGACAACGCCAAACTTGGAAGCTCTAATGATGCAAAAGAAGCAGAAGAAGGAAATGAAGGTGATGAAACAGAGTAGAAAGTGGCTTTGATCAATGCCACTTCAGTTGGAAAGAAAGCGATGGCTTAAGGATTTGACCCATATCAACTCATTGAAATTCTCTCATACAATGAATTCGTCATCCAAGAGTTCTGCTTTAAGCATGGTATCCCAACTCCATTGTTGAAGAGTATCGTATCATACTCCAAAGAAGACTTTTTAACTCAAGAAAAGTCTATCAGAGTAAGCGAAGGTAAATTAATATCAAGGAACTTGGCCATCAAATGAGAGTGACTCCCAAAGTTGGAGAAATTCTTCTCTAGCTTCTCTTTAGACCTAATGAGACCAATGCAAAATTGTCTGCAAAGCAAATCACAAGATTCTTCTTTGAGTATACCTCTTTAGCTGATTCTTTTAGGGAAATGGAAAAGAAGCAATAAAGTGAGCATACTCAACAATACGTTGACTTAGTAGAGGCCAACTATCCAATGATAGTTGAAGCAATTATCAAATGTCTTGAAAAAGATTTCTTCAAGTTTATTGACATCCTCAAAGAAGTCAATACCAAAATCAGAGCTTCAGCATTATCCAGATAAATCTGCCAGAAAGCTGAAAAGACTGGCTTTCTCCATGGTTAAGGAGTTCAAGTAGGATTAAGTGAGAAGTTCCTCCCAATAATCGAGCTCATTGAATCATATGTGCAAGAAGGAGAACAAATTGACAACCAAAGGCTACTTTCGGCTATTTTAGATGCTCAAAAGAACTCAAGTATTATTGAGAACAGTCTCTAGTTCCTTTTTGTTCTCATCTTCTCTTAGAAGCCTAAGGAAGTCCTTTAGAAGTATTCATTTGGAGACATCTTTAACAAACTCGAAGAAGCTGGGTAGTTCCTTGAAGTGGAGCCCACCATCATTTAATTAGTCAATAAGGTGCAGTACAATATGCCATACACACCTCCCAAAATGATAAAGAGCATGAATAAAACTCTCAAAGTATTGGGTGGGAAAAATACTTCGATTTCAATCAATTCCCAATATCTGTTCTCTCTCTATGACTTGCTTCAATTGAGAAGTTCAGAGAAGCAGTTGATTAAGTCTTGTTCCAAGTTCGGAATTAGTGAAGAGCAAGGGAAGATCCTTCTCTCATTCATGACCTCTCTTGATAATAGCTCAATCTATCCACATAAATACTTTGACTCCTAATCAGAGGCACTGACCCCCCTAATTCAATCGATCGGCTTATCATTAAAGGAAATCATCGGGCTGATTCACATTTTTATGAGGAAGTTTAACAGTCAATATGTACAGCACTTGATAAGAGTAATTTGCGCAAGACAAGACGTAGAACCAGAATAAGTTAGTGAGTACATCTTCATTATAGTTGTAAGTTAAATCCTTCCTCACCTAATTAGAGACTTCTAGAGATCACAATGAGCAAAGTAGAAGGAGAAGTCATCGCTGCCCTTAACATCCTAAAGGTATAGTTCCCAGAACTCACTTTAATTGGGAAAAGTAAGGAAGAAAATCACCCTTTACAGATCTTCTTCATCCAAAGTATGTTTCATAGCAATTGCTAGAAAAAGCTGGAATTTCAAAAAAGGAGATAATTAGTGGGAGAATGAATGTCTCGGGACAAAAGCTTGATGAATGGAAAAAAGAAGCAGCCAAGGATATCATTGATGTGGTGTAGAAATTCTAGATGAGGCAGGAAAAGAACGAAGAAGATGAAGATGAAGAAAATTTTAAGAAATCCGATCTCAATTAGTCAACAATGCAACTTTTGAATGCTGAAACTGAGATCAATATCCAAGACGATTTCTCTGATTCTGATGATGGCTTGAAAGAATTAATCCAAGAAGATGGTGGAAGAAATACCATTTTCAATAAACTCTTGAAAAGAAAAACTTAAATGGAAGATGATGAAACTACAATAGCAGGTAGAAAGAAAAGTGTTGGCCTAGATGAACTCAAATTAAGCCAAAACTCAGAAAGCCAGTCGAAAATTGACCTGACTGAAGACATGATCCATTCAAGAACAGTGAATCAGAGGCAGCTCCTCATTGATGACATTAACCTCACACCTAATGTCATCATCCAAATGACCAAATACTACACGTAAGGATCCAAGGCTTGACTCTTGTAGGGAGGCTAAAGGAATTCATTTTGACAAAGAAAAACTCAATGAGATTTGCAAGATCTTTCAACTAGCACAGGTGAATACTGCAGCAAGCAAGAACTCTGTGAAATTGGCAATCCAAAATATTGCTTAGTTGTTAGGAGTGGGTTCAAAGGTAAATTGTGGCAATGATTTATTAGGGCTTGCTGTTGTTGACTGAAATCTTGATGAATAAAAATTCAAGCAAGTTAATGGAGTCTGTCTAAGCTGTCTTCAACCCAAGGGAGAACTTCAACTTAGCCAAATCAAATTAAAGCAGCATAGTCTAATATGCTGATCATATCCAGCAGCAACTAAAGCAAAATGAGTTGGCTAAAGGTGGTATTGAAAAACTGAGCAGGAAAATTGACATTCCTCCTTACTTCGTGAGGAAAGTATTCGTGGCTGATGAGCAGAACGTCATCAAGTATTCAGACGTCATGGACATCTACAAATTGCTTGACCTATAATCTTCAAGTAAGAATTTACCATCATATTATTAGCTACTAAAGCTTTGTTTCAGCGAGGATTCAATTACAATGACTTCCTAGACGACATGGCAGGCCTAGTTGATGGTGACCCTAAGGCTGCTAACTCAGTGATCATCGACTATTTCAAGATGCCCAAGGAATTCGTAGATCTCTTTGAAAGTTTGACAGGATACAGTATGAAGAGAGTCCAGAGGAAGACGTGCTCCGTCTTTGACTATGTCTTCTAGAGAAAAGGTTTCCATTCTCAACTAGCTTCATTCACAAATTCCTTTGTATGGTAGAAGTTAACTTTAGTTCGCATTTATCAGCGGAAGATAGAATCTATCACGATTCTCCTATTTCGACAAATCTGTCAATAAAATTGTCAATACAGATGAAACAAGGTTTTTGATGAGTGCTCTTTGTCCCAAGTACAAGGAGATCATCCAATCAATAAATCTCTTCATCAAGGGATACTCAACTGAGGTTTCTTCTACTCTTATTAAAATCCTTGCCAAAGCAAATGAAAAGGAATTCCTTATCGATCTTGATATAGCGAAAGGACTACTTTCACTAATGCTTGGAATCCCAAAGTCATTAGAAGAACTGACAGAGGTACTTGAAGTCGGCTATGAACTCGTTGAAGTAAGTCAAATTGATTGACGGCATTTAGAGTTGCATACTATTATCATAAATAGCAAGCAGTAGAGGCTCAATTGATTGCATTGATCAGTTGAAGAAGTCAAATACCATTCTGAGGTTCATGGACGAAATTGACATCAACTTGAATCAGCTCTCCAACATCATCAGACTAAGCTATGGTCTAGTCCAGATCGATGAAGCTGCGGAAATCATTGATTCACTAGTTATTTCAGTAATAAAAGATTGTTAACTACTAGGAAAATTGCGATGTCGTTGTTTTTAAAGGACTCCTTTGTCTTTCCAATTGTTTCAAAACGAAGAAAGAGAAGGAACTCCAGAATCAACTGCCAATTCTAACCCAAAAATCAGAATGCTATAACCAGCTCCTAGATAAAGGTGGTCAAATGTTCAGAGCTCTCAAAATGGATCCTAAAATCGGCACTCTGTTCGTCAGCGTGTTCCTAGAGGATCATGAATCCTGTCTACGAGCCCTCAGAGGTCAATTCCCATTCATTCAGTCCAAACACAACCGAAGCCTATTTGAAACTCTAAATACCATCATATAGAAGGCGCCGAAGGGCTACTCTCATGAGATCATTCAAAATGAAGACATGCTACAATACAGAAAACTGCTGACAAAGGCCTCAGATGAAATCTCAAATCAAAATGAGATTACCAAGACAACTTATAAGCTAATCTTCAAAAGCAGGATTAAAAGAGAAAAGCATAACAGTTCGAAAGCTGTAAATATTGCAATTAATGCTAGAATGAAGCTTGTGCATTGATCGAAGCATTAGGAAATCTTCCTGTTCAAATCCTAAGAATGATTATCGTCATAGAAAGCTATTTCTTCAATAAAGAGTAATTAAAGTTCTAACCATGAAGCAAATATGAATCATTGATATCATTCAAAAGGAGAGGAACTGCATCCAGTGGTTCATTGAAGAAGAGTACCACTATTATCCCAGAAAAGGTAGAAGAAGATGAAGACTACCTGGAAGAAATAGAAGAACTTTAGGAGGATGTTTAAGACTATGATGATGAGTCACTTAATGATGATTTTGAAGAATCTATTGAGTCCAAGATTCAAGTATCAAAAATAATCTTCTACAAATCACTACTCAAATTCCTAGAGAGTTGACTGTCATACCAAGGACAGGAGCCTATTTCAAAGGTAAATTCTAGAGTTGAATTCTAGGTCTTTTTTAAGTTCCTGAGAGAAAATGAATGGAAAGAAGACAATGATGCCAAGCAAGCACTTAAAGCTGCTTAAAAATCTTCATTCCTGCAAACCAATTTAGCTGGACTCATGCAGAAAAGCATCAGCCAAGCCCTAGATATTGATGATCTTTAAAGTATCAGTTATCCTCCTTTTACCTCAATACTATTTTCATTAAAACTTCTTTCAGCTAAGGACTTCTTCGTAAGGCTTTCAATTTACCAACTTCTTAGAATGCTAGAAACAACCTAGACAAGAATAGCAAGTATGGAGCAAGAGACTTAAACATTTCACTTCTGGCTCTAGAAAGCATTCTCTATTCAAGAGAATACGAACCTTTTGACCGAGAAGTGTTCCTTAAAATCCTGACATTCGGAAATTCACAGCAATTCGACTCCAACTTCATAAATAAGCTCTACTTCAGACCCTGGCTGCCTGGTCAATCAATGATGGAAGTGGACACTGTGGCTGACAAAAGACTCTTGTCGATGATATACGATGAGAATCCAATTATAAAATCAATGGAGTATTACCCAACTAATCAAGACATCTTCTTCAGTTCTTTAATGGATGTTGGTGATGAAAGCTCCAAGGAAGTGAGAGAGGGGGTTTCAGTTCTATCTAAAGAAATTGACATTTTCATTTCAAATCCTAGTAAGGAATTATATGGTTTACTTGCAAGATTTCAAATTGTTGCAGGCTTTGACTCTAAACGATCCTGAAACATTCTCAGAGATACAGAACGATCAAATCAATGTATCTGAAGATTCAATTCAGACATATCAATCTGTAATCACACTCATGAATAGTGGCTTTGCATTCAAGAAATATCTCATTACTCAAAATGAGAAAGATCTTCCTCTTCTCAAGAACTCCATTAATGTCCTTGCTGAGGAATGGGACAATGAAGACATGATGGTTGAGCCACTGCTATAAGTCTGTCATGGGGTCATCAGAAGAGAAAGCCTTATCCTCATTGCAGACTCTTATGGAGTATCTATCAACATCTTAGTAGGCTTCTTTTCCTCTTGCTTCCCATACCAGGTTAAAGTCAGTTAGGAGCTTTTCCTTGAAGAAATGCAGGCTCTTTTCAACAAAGTTGGAATAAACAGAAGTGATCAAATTAATTTGATCTATTCCATTTTCCAGGCAGCCATTGGGGAGTTCAAGGGGTGGGTCAGTCTGCTCAGACATGTAATCCAGAACGAACAAGAAGAGAAGATATTGTTCATGTTCTTAGACCTTTTTAATTTCCAAATGTTTGGCTAGTCATCAAATACAAGCAATGTTAATTTTGAATCCCTTCCACAAACATTCTTAGAGCAGAAAAAGTCCAACTCGCTCAAGACCTTCTATGACAAATTTACAATGCTATTGATTGAACTAAGCAGGATGGAATTCATGGGAGGGAGAAAGGAGAACTACACTGAGAAAGAAACTAAGGACCTCAGACAGATCATTGAATTGAACTCACTATTCTATTTTTCTGAGACGTTCAAGTTTTTTGACAACTATTCCAAGTTGACATACTTCTTTAACTTCAAAAGCAAGGATTAGATAATGGAATTCCAAAGTATTGTCTTATTGAATTCTAAATTTTCAACCAACTTCATTACAGAGCATTTACAAAAAGGATCAAATCAGGTCTGCAGAGATTTCTTCCCATTTGTGCGGTTCCAACATTCAAAAATATCTGACTACCTCATAAGCAATATGGTCCCTACAGCATCCAAAGAAGAAAAGAAGAATATGAAGAGTCGAGTTAATGCTTTTTATCTGCTCATGCATCTGCCTATAAGAGAATGCTTTGAATATGAGAGCTTGCTCCCATATCTACAAGTTCTCTTGACTTAGCTCTAGACTGAGAGCTATGGCTTCATTATTGAAGCCATTGTTTTCTTAGTTGGTCTTCATGACACGTAATCGAAAACGCTTAATTATTCTAGGGGAGGATAAAAGATGGATAAGTTCGCTTAGTCGGCGGCATTCCTATTGGAATACATTTTTTCGAGAGATACCGGCTACAGTAAATCTGCTGGAGGATTTGGGGATCCTTCTATTTCAGTGAGAAGAAAATCAGGATATGGGGCAGTTTCTTCCTCCATCAAACAAGCTTCTCAATCTATTAAAAACTCATTCAGAAAAAGCATGACTCATTCCGAAAACGAAAATAAGCGATTTGCTCAGAAATTCAAAAGATACTTATCTTGTATTTTAAATTTTCTTTAACCATTAGACATTGCCAATGAAGAAAATTCTTCTTCAGCTAAGAGTTTCATTGAAAAGCATCTTGAACAAAAGGATCTAGATTCACTGAAGCCACTCGACTTCCAATTCAAAGAAGATGAAGCGAACTAGTATAGTCAAGTGGACGCTCTCCTCTGTTTTGGCACAGCTATCCTTCAGAATAATTTGGGGGTTGTAAATCGTATAATCCTTTCTGAGCCAGAGTAAGAGAAATGGGTGACCTGTAGAACTTTTGGCATTTCTTATAATTTAGAGGTCTTCTAGAGCTTTAACAAATTCCTTCTTTAAAAGGAAGAAAATTTCATCGAGAATCTTAACACATCTGAACTCAATGATTTAAAAGCCTTGGAAGAGTTTTTATTGAGGAAGCTTTAAGAGAAGAAGGGCTTAAGTGAATCGGCTGAAGAAAAAGATGAGTGTGATAAATAGATTGAGGCATTGAATAAAAGCGTAGAGTTTTTCACCATCGTCCCTGTAATCATGCAAGCCAATAGATTCGGCAAAATGAACGATGCCAGAATCACAGTTCATTTTTCAAAGGTTTGATATTAGTAACCTTATATAGCTCATTAAGTTTTTGATCAGTACATAAATTACAGAGGAAGAGCTCCCCTACTTCCAAGCTCTCATTAGTGGAACACTAGGTATTGACGGAACTAAATTTGGAACATCTGAAGAAGAGGAAGACCCTGACGATTTGGATGAGTTCCTGCTAGAAAATTTCACCATCAACAAGATCAGTGAAAAAGAGAGAACAGATAGACTACTTGACAGCATCAACCTCATTTTCACCAAACACTTTTATGGTTCTAACAACTACTTAATTGGATTGGTGAAGTCAGTCAATGTTATTCTTGAGGTAATTACTTTCACTCATTATTTTAGTTTTCACGAAGCCAAGCTTCTTTGAATAGCAACATTGATATCCTTTGTGACAACCTCGCCTTAGTCTTTGATGTACCTCCCGACCATGTAAAAGCAATCTTTGGGCTGGTGACTGGGAACTACAAGCACACTAAGGCACTTACTGAAGTTGTTACTGAGTTTACTCCAAAGTAGATGCAAATGCTCAGTGACATTTTGAATGAAGTCAATGAAGCCCTTGAGGAAGATAATGGTTATGGCTTCAAAAATTTTGGCATGAAAAAGAAACCGGTAATTTTTTTTTTTGACCCTCCAGATTTCTGGGTTGAAAAAGCATCTTTGGATTGAAATTTCCAAAAGAATTCATGATGGGCAAGTAGGAATCAGAGAATTATTTGAAATCGTTGACACTGAGAACGATTGTTCAGGAGGAATCAGTCCTGAGGAGTTCCTACTACTCTTAAAACGACTTAACAACCCTATTACCAAGCATAGAATCTATGAGATCTACTCTAAAGTTAAGGCTGAATCTGAAGAAGGATTCTAAGCTGATGAACTTAACGTAGAAGAATTCCAGAATGCCATGTCTTATCTCCAAGAGTCCATCATTAGCAGAGCAATGCAGTACCTAAGGCTTGACTATTCTTCGCTGATTCGTAAATACCTGTATTTGCTGGTCCTTTTGGGCCTCAGTTTTGTCTTCATTTTCCTTGGAATTTCTGCCTTCCAGATCCAAGGTTCAATGGGATCCATTGTAAACAGTGCAATGCCTTTGGGTAAGGAAGTGAATTAATTATTAGGGGCGGCATTGGGCCTGAACAAGGGAGGAGAAGAAGAAAAGGAAAGCTCTGAGGACCCAGAGAAACTAGAAGAGGCAGTGACTAAAGTCTCATGAACAATTTAACTTAACAAGGCTATAGCCATAGTTCCATTCATTGGGGTTTTGGGGTTTTGGGGTTTTGGGGTT
>JAGYYR010000113.1:0-12192 GCA_021439965.1 Uronychia setigera | reverse complement strand
GTGAGTGATGGTTGAGGTAGTGTGGAGGGGGTGGGACATACAGCAATTATCAGGAAACTAAAGATTAAAGAGAAAATTCAGATCAAACTACTGATGAAGGAATCAGAGTTATCAGAGACTCTATTCTCCATGGCATTGACGATTAAATCTCAACAGACAACTGAAAAAGAAGTCAAAGGCCTAACTCAATATGTGGTCCATTAAAAAATCATATAATCAGATCATAGTCAAAGCATGTTAACCACCCTACCAAAAAAGAAGTGTTTACTTCTAGAGATTACATTTCAGTCAACTCCACATATAAAAGATCTTTCATCTCAAGTAGACAGTCAACTGGAAGTTGTGTCAATCTTCTTCCTAAAGACTGCACACCAATGAAAATGGGATTTTTACCTGAATCCTAAGAAGAGAGCAAGTATAAAAATCGGAATTAAAGTGAAGAACCTGAACTTGAAAGATATAGACTTCCTGTACTTGATCTGCAAAATTCATTCAGTGACTCTAATTCTGAAGACGACAAAGCACTACAAACAGTTATTCAAAGTAAATTTCCCAGCAGCAACAATTTGTTTTTTAGTTCTCTTTCTCCCAAAAGGAAAGAATTGAACTAAAGGAAAGGAATGGCAAACAATCAATCCTCCTGTGCTGATGAAAACAATTACCCAACTTAGTTAATAGCACAAAAATCTTACCTGGACTAATTCCTTTCCAAATGAAACCCAAATAGTAAACAAAACTGTTCAAATCCTTATTTTCAAAAGAACTCTTGGTCAATCCCTTTCCAATTCATTTAATAGAACCCAAAAAAGGAAGTAACATCTCGACAATCCCACGAATCTCTCACTTTAGATTAAGCTAGCTTCATTACTTAGTCTAAATAGAAATGCTCTTTTGAATACATAAACGGAATTAATATAAAACTTCTGCATCAACTTTTTGAAGCAAAGTGCCAAGACCTTCAGATCAGCAGCATGCCAGACTAAGTAAAGCGTTTCATCTAGTATGTGAAGACAATGAGTTCACTCAGGAAATTGGTTCTAAAAGATTAGGGCATCTCAATCAATAGTTGTAAAGTACTTACGAGCATTATGTAAATTCATTCAAAATATCCTTCACTATCAGTGCTTGATTTGACTAATAACAGACTAGGCCAAATTCAGATGACAGAAAATTGCAAAGGAAGAACTATTTTTGTGAGTTTCCTTAAAGTGTTAAGTAAAAACATCAGATTGGTTCATCTAGATTTGACAAACAATGGACTCCAGAACGAACACTGTGAATTAGTTTTTAAATACCTTAAAAACAGTAATTCTCTTGATTCCCTATCAATCAAGAAAAATAAGCTGGGAACAAGTGGCTGCCAAAAACTATGAAATTTCCTTTTAAAAAATGATATCATCAGTATCTTAAACTTAAGTGAAACTGGCTTAAAGGATGAAGGGCTTAGGATAATTTGTGATGGAATCTGCAGAAATAATTCTCTTCTTGACCTAGATGTTTCAACAAACGACATATCCTCTGTTTCATCAGAGTAAATTTCCCTTGCTATTTTATCAAGGTAGTCCAAACTAGGGGAGAAAGGGAAGAAGTTAATCAAGATAAATATTAATCTTTCCCACAATTCAATTGATGATAGAGGGGTTGAAAAGTTACTTCAACTAGATAATAATAAGGACTATTTACTACCGGATGGAATTGAAAGACTTAATCTCTCTGCCAACAGAATCACATTCAAAGGACTTATAAGTCTTCTTAATGGAATTGAGTCAAGTACCAAGTTGCTGGCACTTAATCTTAGCTAGAACATGCTCTGTATAAAAAGAGAAGAGGCTAAAGGAGCTGTATCAGAGAAATCACTAGCTAAAGGTGACTTTATAAATTTCAAAGAATGTTTTGGTCAAGTGATACGGTCTAATAAAGCAATTAAAGAATTCTCATTTTCTCATTGTGAACTAGATTAGTAAATTCTCTGTAAGAATAGCTGTAACTGTAGAAATGATGTTTGAAGAATTAAGAGAAAGCAATAAAAGATGTTGTCTGAAGAAGTTAGACATATCAGGAAATAAAATGGTTGATGATCTCTGTAGTCCATTGTTCAAATTCCTGACTCATACAAATTTGGAGCAAATTGATATGTCATCATGCTAGCTTAAAGTAACTTAAATGATTAACCAATTAAAGGACAAAGTAGGAGTTGGGATTGCCAAATCAATTTTAGAAAATTAAAATATCAAATCTATCAACCTCAAAGACAATATTCTCCATGATGTCACTGGAGACCACTTTCTATAAGCAATGAAAGCAAACCCTAATCTTACACAAGTAAATATGGATAAAAATCTCACAAAGAGAAAAATCCTCATTCAATTAGCATGTCTTGGGAAGAAGAACAAGCAAACCAACTATGAGAACTAACTCCCTATCTTCATAAATCAAATACATGAGCTTAAGCAACACAAAGAAATAGATGGAGAAAATCCTACTCAGTGCTTTAAGAAAATTGAATCTATTAATTAACAGAAGGAAGTATTCACTGAACAAATAATTTCTGAAGAATAAAGAGTGCATCAATTTATGAAAGCAGAATTTGAAAAAGCAGAAATAATAGAGAATGAAATCAAAAAAAATGAAAGGGCAATGGAAAACCTGGACTAAAATCTATTGCAATTGGAAAAGTAATTTATTTAAAAAGAAAAGAAAAAACTCGAAGAACTGGATGATATTCAAGTGAGAGTTGACATTATTAAAGAGTCGTATGAAAGACTCTATTAAAAATCCCTTATGCAGGAAAATAACCTCAACCATTAAAGATCAGATGCATATCTACTTGAAGAAAAACTTGCCAAGACCCTAGATGAAACATTAAAAGATCAGTAAGAAAATTAATTACTATTAAAGGAAAAGCAAAATCATCACCTACAATGCATATCTCGATGAAGTTGAGAGACTCAAAGGAGTGGTTGAATAATTGGAAGCTACAAAGTGAGAAAAGGAATCAAACAAAAAGGATTAGATTCTTAACCAAAGTTAAGAAGAGGAACAAATTGAGGAAAGGAATGAGAGTCGACTCAGTGCTGAGAAAACTCTGAAAAAGTCCTTAAAAAAAGGTGCCCTTAAAAGATCAGAAACAATGAAGACATTTGTGAAGAGACCAATAATGAGACAAAAGACAACCATCGATCGGCACCTCCAAAAAGACCAAAAAAAGAAGATTGATGACCTTATCCATTCTCAAACTCATCGAGATCTTATTAAGTCCATTTCCTTTTCTAGCTCCTCTGCACATAAGCTTGCTTAAAAAATGTCTAGACACAAACAAAAGAAAAGAGGACTAAGCAATGAAACTCATGAATGCAGAAAGTTACCTTCCTCAAAAAACATAGCATCTCACACGAGCCATGATCATGCAAAGAAAAATCTACAAAGGTCCTTAACAGTAATGGGAAATTGGAAAAAGACATTCTAGTTAAAACAGTAAGTTGTAGAAGAGAATGAAAAAGAAGAGAGTTCCAGATCGTTCAGTATTGAAGCAAGTGATTCAGAAGAAGAATAAAATTTACAAAATACAACTGTCAAGTTCCAAGTAAAAGTGTAAAAAACAAATACTGATCCCAAACCAAAAGAGAAATCATTCCTAAGGAGTGTGAAAAATGAAAGAAGATCATAGATAATTAAAGAACAGTTAGTGGCATTCCCTCAATCAGATGATACAATGAATGACTTCATGCCATTAACAATAAGGCAAATGGTTTAGGCCTCAACTGCAATCAACATTAAGCCCCACGATGCAAAAGACAGTAAAATCGAGGAAACAAATTTCAAAAAAGTGGGTGACCTGGTAAAACAAATTGAAAACTGTCAAATGAAGCAAGTTTAACTTTTAACTTTCAATTGTGATTAAGCAATGATAGGAACTGCAATATGCATTCCATCCTGTTCTTCATCTTGACCTTCTCTTATTGAAGAAGTGGTGTCTGTGAATTGTGAAGGGAAATATGGCTTAATAGGTATTTTGTTTCCTTCAGTAGTTGTTGATTCATCTTCCATGATTTCAATTGAACTCTCTTCTGTTTCCTCTTCACCATAGTTGTCCATACAGGACTACACTAGTCTAGTTTGTTCATTTCGTTTGCCTTAATTCCATCTGATACCCAATTATTTTTCTAACACTTTTTCTCTTTCTCTTCAACTCTAATAATGATTGAGCATCATACAAAAAGTAAAAAGTCTCTGAATTCAGTTGAAGACTCAGGCAAAGGGGTAATCGGATGCATCTACCCTTGATTCATGGGTTTCCCTAAAAAGTAAACTTCATTCTTCATCAAGGGTCTCTATGTTTTGGGTGAGATTCCTGATAATGATTGAACTCTCCCCATTTTTCTTACTCTCGTTGATTCCGATATATCTCCTTTACTTGAGATCTTACTTATGATTTCTTTAGAATAATTATCGACTGATGAAATTTAGTAAGGGTTTGTTCATTTCTCAAGAAAATTTCCTTTTAATAGATGGAATTCTTCATTCAAGAGAGTGTTTTTGGGCTAATTTCTATTGGCCTCACTTCTGTGAGATGAGAAAGGGGTAGGAACTCCACTTGGCAGATTGGATAGCTCATGCTTTGAGAAATTTGAAATTTAAACTAAACTTCCTTGCTTCTTCATGATTTAGTTAGGAGTATGGACAATTTCTTTGAGACCTCTCCTTGATGATAAAACCTCTTCATCAAATGATTAAAGTTCAATGACATTTCTCTTTCTCATTAAGGAATCTACAATTTCTCATTATTCTTAACTTACGAGATCCTCTCCTCTTATTCTTTGGAATTCTTTATTGAGATTAGGACACAGCCCTCTCCCTCATTGGTCTTAAATTGGTTAGATCATGAGTAGGGATGTTTGGTGAATTTTATTTTATGAGATAGTCAATATCAGGTAGTTTTGGATTGTCAATAATCAGTCGATTACCATAATAAGTAGCTTTCTAATTTCATAGCAAGTCAGATAGTAGTTTTCTTCTTTGAAAGTTATTATCCTACTTATCGAATTAAGACAAAACAAGGCTTTTTTTCTACTTTATTTAGAGTGAGCATTACTATTTTTGTTGAACATGGAGATTTATATAGAAAATTCAAATACTTCTCTGGCTAGTAAGCTCCTGGTCCCACTAGAGATTCAGTGAATTTACTCTTCAGTTTATTAGTTGCCTTACTTTTTCCTCCAACTTTCTCGAGTCTTTGGTAAAACTTATTCCTTTATCAAGTGATCTCAATTCTCAATTTTCTTTAAAACCTTATTTTCCATTTAATCCTGGTAAGGATCCAAGATATGTATTCTATCCTGTTCAAGTCACCTATTGAACATTAAATGACTTTTCTGACTTTAATTGGATATGGGGGTGGGGTTTGTTCAGAAGGGAGTCTAAATTAGAGATCTGTAGGCCTCATTAAAATTCAATAATTCTTAATAATGGATTACGGAACTTCTTCTTCAGACCTTTCTGGCCTCATATAAGGTGTCCCTATTTAGTGCTTTGTAAGAATGTTCTTCTATCGCTCATTATACTAATCCCCTCTTCTTACTGAGAATATAGGTGAGAGTTAAACCTCTAATTGGCTATCAAAATCAAGATTTAAAAATTACCCCTCCAAATCGCATTGGCATTTTGGATCCCTCATAAAGAGGTAGGCAACACGATTAATTAACTTCAATTAGTGAAAGAAGAATTTGAGAGTGATGAAATCTACCAATCAGAAGCAACAATGTCTAAAATCTTCGATGAACAAGTATGTTTCCTTTTTCATCCATTAGTTTCCAGCCTTACTCAGACCCATGATAGAGGGAGTAAATATTGGAATATTCACATTTGGATCAACTGGAAGTGGTAAGGAAAAGGAATCAATAATTAGGTAAAACCCATGCTATTCAAGGAGACAGAGCAGATCCAGGGTTGGTTGCTCTACTTGCTGATAACATCTTTGGAATTCTAGAAGATAAGCGTTACAAGGTAGCCATAAGTAGTAAAAATAGGTTGGTGCTGGAGGAGATGGGAGAGTCTATTCATTCTCAGTTCGAATTAGATTTGTTGAGTTGGTTGATGAAGAAATTCACGACCTTCTACAACCAGGTGGCGGCTATGGACATAATACACTTAATGTCATCAATGATCAATGGGAAGGACCAACTATTCAAGGAGTTAGTTGGCTATCAGTCTCTAGCCAACATCAAGTTGCTGATTATTTCACTAGAGGCAGCAAGAATAGAACAACTAGATCTAACGAATTCGGGAGGCTGTCTGATAAAGCAACTGGAATGTTCTCTTTTGAAGTTACCCAAATTACGGATGCCCCTGGAACTGGAGAGTCATCAATCCTCATTTCCAAAGTAAATGTCCTTGACCTGCCTGGATGTGAAATCTTAGCAGAAGACCCAGAAGCCATGAGAATCAAGCAAGGTAGTACCCTAAACAAATCAATCTACTCCATTAACAATTTATTCAGAGACCTTGCCACTAACAAACATGGGGAATACATTTACTATGATGGTTCAAGGGTAACTCAACTTTGCAGAGACATTTTTGGAGGCAATTCTCTAACTGTTGGTATTTTCACTCTGCAGAATGGAGATTCACTTGGATCAACTATTACTTTAAGGACACTAAAAAAATGCTAGCAAATCATGAATTACCCAGTACTTAATGATAACAGGACCCTTGGATTGCTTAAGAAATTTAGAACAGAGATTACTTAATTGCAAAATTAAGTAGCATTGGTTCCTGGGGATAGTTCAGACAATTATAACTTGAAAATTGCTGAATTGGAAAAGAAATTGATTGAAGAAACTTTAGAGAAAATGAAAGGAAGTGAGGATAAGAGTAAACTAGTCAGCAAGATGCAAGAGATGAAATCTAAATTCAACGAACTTGTCAAAGCTAAGGCAGATATGCAGGGAGAATTAATCAGAGCAGAGGAAGAAAAACTCAAAGTATCTAAAGCCTTGATTGAATTGCAAATTGAAAACACTAAGATGATGGAGGCCATTCAAAATGAAGATTTCGATAAAAATGCAAAGATGCTCCATGCTGAGACTGATATTCTTGAAGCTAATCTCAAAGAAGAGAGAGCTGCCAAAGCTGTTGGAGATCTCCAAGACAAACTAAGAGAAGCTCTAGAAGATAAGAAAGAAATCGAAATTGAATTTGTAGCCCTCAAAAAGAACTTCTTAAATCTGCAAAGTGATCTAGATCAGGAAAAGGCAAAAAATGAAAATATGGGAGTGGAGCTGATAAATTTGGTCAATGAAAACAGAAGTCTCTAAAATGAAACAAGTCTCATTCATTAGAAGCATGGAGATGTGAACCAAGAACAGAGAAGGATTTTGGATAGAAATGATAAACTAGAAAGAGATGTTGGAGAACTTAGAGAAGCCCTCATCGCTGCTAAAGGAGAGACAGAAAGGCTCAAAACTGAACTAGTTAGAACAGATCTCAAAGGTCACCAGACTAGTCTGGAAATGGAGAACAGAAAATTAGAATTAGAAAAAGAATACCTGGAATTATCAAAATCGAAAGGAGGAACTCAATTAGCACCTATGGTTGGAGCATCATCTCTAAGTGGACTAGATGGAGGAGAGAGATCTGAAATGAGTAGACAATTGAGGAATTTAAACAGGAAGATAGAAGAACTTACAGACGACTGTAGAACACTAGAAGAAGTTAACATGGAACTCAAGAGCGAAAAAAACAAAATCTCCCTCCAACTAGAAGAAATGAGGCAGTCAATGAGGAGCAAACTTACTAAGTATATGAATGATAATGGAGATGGTAATAACAAAGTTGAACGTCTTAGCTAAACTATCTTATGCTGCTAAAGAGGATCTCATCCGCTCATACACTGAAAAAGAAATTGACTTGCAATAGACTATGGAAAGAGAAGAGAAGAAAGTGAAAGACCTGAGATCAAAACTTAAAGGTAAGACCTAACAATGAAAACTAAATAGCACTTAAAAACTATGCAAGGTCTTTGAAATACTGTGCAGAAGATTCCATTCCTCCTGGCCAACCAATGCCAGAAATACTCACTTTACCTCCTCCTGTCAGACTTGATGATGAAGATGACAACGACTTTATCCGCTAGTAGGCACTCGAAATTGAGAGGCTCAAGAGAAGAAATAGGGATCTAGAAGAACAAAGTAGAAGGATGCCAGCGGACTCAGTCAAAAGCAATGGAAGAGGATCTGATGCTGACCTTCAAAATAAAATGCTTAAGGAAATTGAATACTTAAAAGGAAATCCCAATGTTCTCAACAAACCAGGAACTGCCTCCTCAGAAGTAAATAACTTAAGAGGAGAAAGAGACATGTTACTTGAAGAAAACAAAAAACTCAAAAGCATTGTAAGGATTTATTCTCAACTTGCTAGATGAATGAAGACTCAGCAGCCCCCACTTCAGGAGGATCAAAGGCATTAAAGAACAAAGTGTTCCATTTAGAAAAGTCCATGGCAGAATTAGAGAAAGAAAGATCTCAACTACAAGTAAAAGCCACAATGGCGGAAGAGCAGCTGAAGAATCTGCAAGACCACATGACGACCTCAACTCATGGATATCAGAAGAAGATTTTTGAAATGAAGAAAATCCTGAAATCAAAGGGGGTAGATGTAAACCAATTTTAATGACTTCTTTATCACAAATGATATTTTTTAACTATTGATGAATTGTTTCCTGACTTCCCAATGCCTGCAAATGATTTAGCATAGCAAGTAGCAGGATTGTTTGATATGCCTGGAGTAGTAGAAGTAGATTGTGTTAGATGGCCTTCCTATTTTTCACTTCTAACTTGATAATAGCCATAATTTGTTTAAGCATTTGCTCCTCCTTTTTAGTGAGCCGCCATTGATTTCGATGTCCCTTTGTTAAGTATATTTGTGACTGAACTGTTGCATTTCTTTAACTGTCTTCCTTGATTGAGATTAGATTCACTCGAATTAACATTACTTCCTCCAAGCAATGGATGTTGGAGAAGTTAGTTATGATTTTCAAAAGGAGTGATTGCTTGAGATTCTCTTTCAGGAGGCCAGTAAGGTTATTGGCGGGCCAGCTAGCTCAATTCTCATGATTTTTACAATCCTTTTTGCACAAAATCCTGATTAACATAGTTATGGACAATCCTATCTGGGTGGCTAGCTGGAATTAATGACTAGTTATTAGATTAATTCTTTGACTGGTATGATGATTTGTTTGGGATCTTCTGGAATTTGGAAGCAGATTATTATGAACTATGACTATGTTATTTCTACTCTTGATTAGTAGACCCTGTCTTTTAGTATTAATGAGTAAGAAGACTTCCTTAGTTGTGTTTGGCAGTCTTGTTAAAAACAGGTCCTGCTACAGGAATTGGAGACGCAAAAGAATCCTTTTTCCTTTCCTGTCTCCCTGGGCATCCTAAAGGGAACCTACAGAATTGCTCCCCATTAACTCCTCCATAATTAGAGCTCACTTTAGTATGTCTTATATTCTAATCTTAATCAAAATTGGTTGAATTTCCCCTATGAAAACCTGAGGTGCTATTAGCCTGCAATTGGATATGTTATTGAGATGGAAAAGTGGATTAGCCATTGAAATAGGGTGGAGAGGCAGGTGTGGTTTTATTGCATCCATTAGATGCTTCACTTGAAGGCTTCCCTTTCTAGCATTAGATTATCTTCCTCTTCTGAAATTGAGAATTCATCTCACCCTTCTTATACAAAGGGTTGGGAGTGGCTTCAACACTCTTTTAAAATTACTATTGGGTGGTAGTAGCAGCAGAGAGTAACTAGAGCAATGGCTAGCTATTATCAATTTTAATGTTTGAACTTCCCTATGAAGAATGAAATGTTCCACTTTTGCTAACTAATGCTTAAGGTTACGGATGCTATTGCTAAGGTCTTATCATAAATGAGTCATAGTCCAATGGAGTCTACATATACAACTTTTCAGGAGACAAGTCTTCCCTAAGTTTTTGCTGAAGATCTCTAAACTTATTCAGCTCCCTGTATTCACCTGGTTTTACCTCAGTACTTGAGGAAGTGAGTTGGGTCCAATATTTTTACATTTCTTTTGACTTTTTTAGAATCAATGAATCATTGAGCTAACTAATGTTCTTGTCTTTATCCCAATTCTCTTGTTGTCTTGAGTTCAATTGATTTTCACTTCCAAACAATCTAAGCATGTTCTCCTCTTGTTCTAGAACCCCTTTGGACATTAACTTTTGTTCTTAGGAAAACTTCTCAGGAGAAGCACTGTTTAAAATTGATATTTTGCCAGCCATTTTAATTGGAGACCCAATTGATTTGTTGATCTTTTCTCCACTAAACATGCCTGAACGACTCAATACATTATTCTTTTGATGAATCTAATTTTGATCCCTTTTAATGTTTGTGATAGACTAGGAATTTTTTACAATTAGTGGTTCCTCTTTCTTTCCTATCTTTCCAGCGGAAGAAGCGCAGAAAACTTAATTGAGGATATGATTAGCTACTGATACCTATTAATCAAATTTAAGAGTAGGAGTCATGTTCTCTCTAACTTTCTCATCGTAATCCTTAATGAGAGCATCTTTATTGACCAATTCTTTTTCCTCATCACTTTGAAGTTTTTAGTCGAGTTTCTGGTACTCATACTATGGTTTTGAATGCCGTTTAGATATTGAATTTGTCTTTGAATGTTTTTTTCTCCTTGAAGCAGATTTACTACGCTTAGATGCTGAAACTATTGACCCTCTTGTTGATGTTTTCTATTGCGTAATGTTGTTTATCTGCAGAGAATTTTAAATAGGGTGGCTCAAAACATCTGCTTTCTGAGTTCTCTTCATTAGGGATGTGTCCTTATAGTCTTATTTGGCATTCAGTATTCCTGATTTATCAATTTTCTCATTTAATGGTGAACTTAGAAATTGTGTTTAGGACTATCTAATCTGATAATCAGGAGTAACATTAGTAGTTGGGCTTAACTGTATCCCCCCTTCCTTTGTCAATCTGGTAAAGATTGGTTAGGATTATTTGGGAGTGATGTAGTTGGGTATTCCATTCATTATTGTCTTTCCTATTACCCCTAGTCTCCCTCCATCAACAGAACCCATTTCACTTGACCCCACCATCTATGCAGTAGTATTTTAGGTTTAATTCTCAATCTTCTTCTCTGAAGTCCCTTTATCTCCTCCAACTATTCCGAACCCTGTTCACCTTGCAGCTGAACTTCTTCTGTGCATCTACTATGACAATGTATTGCTCATTCCTTTGGTATTAAGATAAGCAGCTTGAACGAAGTTTGCTTTTTCTTCTGAGACTGAATAATTCCCTGCAGTCAAATTTTTCAAAGTAGAGGCAATGTTTTGACTGACTGCAACAGAATTTTTTTTTGAGGAAATGATCTTTCTCTTTTTCTTGCAGCTGGAAATATGAGACTTGGTATCATTAAATTCGTTTTCTTCCAATCTTCTTGGGGAACCCATTTCCACTTACTAGAAATCCTAACTTGTTCTGAGGTCTACAGATCCAGCTAGCTATTTACTTTCCATTGATAAATTCCTTGTTAATTCATTTTTAACAAGAGGGTTCTTTGTATCATTGGAGTTTTCCAGAAGTCCAATTTCTTTCTCAACTGACTCAACTCTCTTTCTCTTTTGCTTGTTAATTCTAATTTCTTTGGGGAGCCTTTCCGCACTCTCATGTACTTTTAATTTTGAGCCACTGTCTTCTTTTCTCTCTCTCATCCTTGAAATGGGTGAAGACTACATCATTGTTTTAATTAATCCTTTCTTCTCTTCTACAAATCCTTTATCATTTCTAAATATCTTTGACTCTGTCATGTTCCAGGATTGTTTTTGTTGATCCTGCAACCCTATCAATAATCCAACCCTTGAGCTATCTTCTAGGTCTTTGTTGTGAGGATCAATCGTATGATTTTCAACTTTCTTCTTCTATGAGAAAGTCTTTTGAATTGAAGAGGAAAGTTAAGAAACCTTGGAAGGTTTTTACTGTAAATTTGATTTGAAATTCTCTTGAATAGTTTGTTCCTTTCTTTCTTATTTTTCATCATACATCGTGATATAATTACCCCTGTCTCTAACACTATCCTAAATTGAATCTCCTTTAAGAGGCTAAGAATGTGGAATTGACAATTTAGACTAGGTATCTAAGTCTTGGTTCGAGGAGTGGACA
>JAGYYR010000112.1:0-12233 GCA_021439965.1 Uronychia setigera | reverse complement strand
CCACAAGCTGATGTCTCCAGAGCTGACCAATCTCCTTCAATCAGCTTAAGTCATTCTAAGTACCTAAGTATCTATTTTCTTGATAACTCTCAGCCTCTGGACTAGTGACACCTGACTTAAATCGGATGGTGGGTCAAGGTAATAATCTATATGCTCAGCTAAAACTGAATGGAATGTATGTCCTATCCAAATCCATTTCTAATCCTTCTTTAGAGTCTCTTAAACTCCAATAATTTAAGCTCACAATGGGTCTACTTCCATCAATGATGCTATATCAAAGTGAGGGAGCTATTGAAAAGAAAAGAACGGTCAACTACCTCAGATTGTCAATAATGGAGGAGGAAGAGCTTCCAGAATGATAGGCATAACAGCAATTGATTAGTAACGATCGATCAACCATGATTGAGGGTATGGTGATAATTCAGGGAAGGAAGGAGGGACCAAAAAAAATATTTCCCAAACAGTTCTGGACCTTGATCATGGCAAAATTTGCAATGCTAAAAATGCTAGGAAAGGCAAATGACAATCAATTGATCATTTTAATTCTCTTTCATTTTGAGAATTTTCCTAAAACATCTCCAAACAAGAAGCAGATCTCAGATCTAGATTAAGTGAACTCCATTAAGTCAAGTAGGAAAGTTAAGAGAAAGAGTATAAACTTCGTCACTCAAGTTCAAATCGAAAGAAGAATGGATAGGACAGTGAATCAATTAATAGAACAGACCATGATGAAAAAGACTGGATCAAATGGTAAAGAAACAAGGGATAAAAAGAATACTATGCTCAAACTCCAGGGGATTTTCAAATTGGGACAATAATCACAACAGAAGACTTGATGGGGGTAAAGGCCTTCAACAAAAACTAACTGGTAGCAAATATTTAGACTGCTAATTCATCCATTAATTGAAAAGAAGTGGGTGATCATTGGAAGACGAAAATCGATGTTAGGAACTCTGTTAAAACTTCCTTTGCATTGAAGAAACTAGAAAACTCTCCAGATATCATTTCCAAAGCGAAAGTTGGTTGTAGTCCATTAAAGTAGCCAAAAAGGAAACTAGTTGTTGAGAATACAAATCGACATGAAAGATAAGAAAGACAAGATTATTTACTGCATTAGCAAAGTAAAAAAATTAATTCTTCCATCAACAAGAGTGAAAATGGGTCATTCAATCTTTGACAAACTCCAAAGAGTAATTAATTTCTTCAGGGTAAAGGAGTCAGTTCAGGGGGCTCTAAATCATCATACCAATAGAGTCCTTAATAGACAGCTCACTATCTGGCCACATCTCCCTAGGGAATTGTTACAGCTAAAAATTGACCAATGCTATAGAAGACTGTTTGTTTCTTTGATATCAAAAACGTTAATGAAGGTGAATAATTGAAAGGAAAGTCTTTCAAAAGTGGAACTCTTGTAAATCTAAATACTTCGCTCCCTATTAATGAAATCAAATCATACTATACAACAGAGAACAACAATAGAATTGGAGTAAAGAAAGAGCATGGTAGATCTCCAGCTACAAATTAAAGCAACGTCATCAAGCCCAGCTTATTATTCACCCCGTAATAGACTAGAGAGTTCCATGATCCAACTGACAAGAAAGCCGGCTTAAGAGCTCAAGAGTTGATTGAAGGGTTGAGATGTAATCAACATGGGATTCCAATTCCAAAATTGAACGGAAAAGGAAATGGTGTTGGAAGGGTGCTTAATATATCAGAAATGGAAAGAGCACCTTCCGTTTCTGTTGAACAGAGACTGCAAGTTAATGAGCTGAATACAATTTCTCTATCAAATTAGCTTAAACTAAAATCTATTTGCCCAACTGTGCCAATCACTTCAAAAGTTCCCATAAAAAAGACTTAGGAAGAGTCTAATGCCTAAGTACCTTCTGTGGATAAGAACCCCAATTAGTCTTCAAAAGTTAAAAAATCCTAGTCAGATAAAGAAATCATTAATTAATAACTCGAGAATAAGGGTTCTAAGCATTGAATTTATTGAAAAATTGGATCTGAAGAAGAAAGGGAAAATCTAGGATATCTAGAAACTGGATAAATAAATAAGAGTCAAATCAATCCATAAAATAAAGAAAAACCAAAACCCCCTTAGATTAAAATGAAGGTTCTTGCTGCACCTTATGGTTCCTAATATGCTCATGATATTGGGTCTTTAAATGATCTCATGAATGTTAATTAGGTAGATTTCAGCACAAAAAAGCAAGCTTCAAATAGCGTTCCAACTGAATCTGTGTGTAGTGCAGAAAAGGTGATTGAAAAGACAACCAATTTATATGCAATGAAGGATGAAACTATTCTAATGAGGTAGCAACTAGACAGTAAAGGAACTAAAAGACCCTTTATGCTTGTGAGTTTATCTCCAAAGCCGTAATAAGAAAGAGGGATTTAAAATAGCGTGAACCTTCATTGAAAGACTTCTTCTGATGACTTTCCAATGCAAAGTTCCCCATATGAAAGAATAGTCAATGCCTCTTAAAGAAAATAAAAAGCAGACGAAGAAAATAGCCACAAAGAAGATTCTAAAACTACTAGCCCTTTTCCGTCCACTAGAAGAGGTCAGATTACGAGAGTTGCTGATATCAGTAATGGAATTCTGTATGCTCATGAACTGTCTTAACCAGAAAATGAAAACACTAAAGTAAAGGAGCAAACTACTGCTGATCAAGACTAAGGAAAGGGACTGTCTTTATAAGAAAATTTCAGAAAGCATTTATGGGAGTATGTGAGCTTAGGGGTTCAAAAGTCATCTGATGCTAATAGCATGCACATATAGAGTCTAGTATAGGCCCAGTAGATTCCTATGCTTTAGGACAAGTCTCCTAAAGGATTCAGTCACCTATAGACTGGTCTGATCAATGCTCTTGCATCTACAGCTAATTTTCTAAATCAATTGAAAAGTTAAACTCAGCCTTCCACACCTATTCAATCGGCAAACAATAATGCTTAGTTTGTGCTGGCCCAATCATAGTTGGTTAATTCAAGCATGGCCTAGATTTTCAGAGAAGAACACAATTAGTCTGGAAATGAATCACCATTTAAAAAAGGAGTCTTTAGAAAGACTACCTAACAGTTTTCATAAAAAACCTCTTCTTCTTCCTTGGGTTTCAAATACAGCAGTCATCTGAAGAAATAGAATAATGCCACTATCTCACCAGACTTATCAATCTCCAAATAAAAAGTGAGAGTAGAACATGAAGAGGCAAAGATCAAAATCATTCACATTCCTGATCCTCAATAGGAGAACTGAATCAACATTAGCATAAACTAAATGAATGAACTTATTGGACTAATATACAGAATCAGAGATAAAGAAAAGACTTTTGATGATTAGCAAAGGCTGAATAAACTTTTAAGATTTTTTGGCATTTCTCTTCCCAGAGGATGCTCTTATTTAGATTACTCAACTTTAAAGACTAAGGACTTCCTTCCTCACATACGGGAAAAACTATAGAGATCTCTGTTTAATGCAATTAATTCAGAGAATGGAATACAACAATGAAACCTAAAACCAAAAGAACCATTCCAGCTTTTTAAAGTAAATATTGACAAGGGAAACAATCATCTTCTGGTGAGATCAGTTCTTAAGTAAAGATATTGGTGGTAATCGACTGAAAAAGAAGGATTTGAAGAAGGAAACGGAGTAAACTTCATTTGGACTCCTTGGCGAAAAAACTAACTATTTCTAGGTCTTAAAACATTCATCTTGTGTCCAGATGAATGAAGGAAGGAATATCTGAATGATGAAGAAAGCAATGATGAAGAGTCTGATTAGTGTGGAAAGCAATCTCTTCAATCTGATTAAAGATCATTTAACAAATCTTTGAAATAGCATTTGCAATTTTTGGTGTAAAGAAAACTTCAGAATGAAAAAGAACTTAGAGATCAGACAATTGATTCAAATTAAAGTGATTAAATTTTTTCAAGTGAAATCAAGATTTATAACAAACTGGAAGATAATTTTAACTTGAGTAATAAAAAAACACTATTGATCAATATGACTGAATACTACTCAAGGAAAGGGGAAGACCCTTTCCTTTCGATGCCGCTATCCTTCCATATCAAAAATGGGCTCAATGATGACCAGATGATTAAATTCATGGACTACTATGCGGCAATTTAGTAAGAAATTAATGAATCAGAATGCATTAAAGATATATATGAGACGAGGAAAAAAGAGAAGAAAGATTTAGCTAAAGGAGAAGAAAGAAATTATTAAATCAAAAATATCTGGATAGTGAAACCAGGAGAGAACTCGAATCGGGGGTGAGGGATCACAGTATGCGGATCACTTGACGAAATTAAAACCATTGTTAGCCAAGACACTAAAAACTCTGCTAAAACATTTATCATTTAAAGATACATTGACAGACCACTACTAATTCACTGAAGGAAGTTTGACATAAGATCCTTCTGTTTAATAACTTCTATTAATGGGTGCCTTAAAGGTTACTTTTATGAGGATGGTTATCTAAGAACTTCTTCTAAAGAATTTAGCACTAATAATTTATAGAACAAGTATGTTCATTTAACAAATGACGCTGTCCAATAATGAGATGAAGAGTTTGGAAAGTATGAAGCAGCTAATAAGGTAAGTCTAAGCTTATTTTTTAGATTTCATTTGGAGATTTTCAAAAATACCTAAAGCAGAAGTTCTCACATTTACAAGTTGATTTCTTCAGAGACATCCTCCCTCAAATCAAGGTACCCTTTCTATATAAAAGTAGAAATTGGTAACTGATTCTATAAGAGCAGTGTATGGGAAAATAGATCCTTTCAGAAGGTCAAATACTTTTGAAGTAAACAACTCCTGCTTAAGGCTTAGATATTTGGTTATGACTTTATGATTGACTAGGATTTCTGAGTCTACCTTATAGAAGTTAACACAAACCCATGCTTGGATGTTCCATGTCCATTATTGACGAGAATCATGTCCAATCTCCTTGATTCCTAAAACTAAAAGCATTTTGTAGTTTTAAATATGAGATTCTTCATTTAGAGTTGTGATTGATCCTCTGTTTCAACCTAATGATTTCTCTCACACAAAAAGAAACCAATCAGATGCCTTGCATGACCTTAAGTACAAATTGATTTTTGATGAAATCGTTGATGGGCCTCCACTAATTGAAATGCACTCAATTAACGATAATTGATTAACTTCTTAAGTAAGAGTCATTAAATTATAATCTATAATCAGGCATTGAGATTAGCCAAAAGAATAAATAAAAATGTATTAAAGCAGCTTGGAAAGTTTGCAATAGTAATCTGAAGCTCAATAGAGTGCTTCTAACCTTACGAATCCCTATAAGACCTCTGTCTTCAATCGCACTAATATCCCAATTTCAACCTAATTTGAAAAAATCATTGGAGTTCTTTGTGTTGACCCAATCAAGAAGAAATTTTACTTATCGAGAATGGATCAAGAAGGTTCACAGGAATTCAACACCTAAGACAAAAGGACTTCTCTCTCTGAAGACTGCCATCAACCCCTCAAGAAGGAAAATTTATTTCGAGTCATAACAGAGCTGCTGTATATGGAAGGAATGCAATTTTGGGAATTCAAAAACATATAGGCTGAGCAATACAGGAGAATGCAGCTGCCACCGTAATTATCAAAATTCATTTTAGGTACTTACTAAACGCTGAAGTCTCCCCTCATCCCAGGTACATTGATTAATCAGAGTTAAGTAAATCATTAGCAGAGAGAGCAAACATCCTAAAGATAGTTTTGAAGATAGACATTGATGAAAAGCATTTTACACCTTCTTAGTGGGAAAGCATTAGAAATTCAAAGTCCCTTCAATTCTAGTACTCTCTTTTCAAGAAGTAATTCAGTTATTTAACATTGCAGTTCGGAAGATCTAATGATGAAAATTAGAAGGAAAATCTATAAGATCATTGACAAGTCTCTCCACGAAACCAGACCTATTCTTTTGAAAGTTGAAGGAAAGGATTCATATTTGTCAGGTAAAGAACAACTGCTCTACTTTGAGCACATTCGAGATTGTTTAAGGAAATAGAAAGAACTAGTACTTATCTTAACTCATGCTTCTACTGAATCATAATCTTACGACACAAACTTCCCACCTCTCATTGAAAATACATAAGATATCCCCAGATATTTATAAAACTAAAAGTACAGACGACTATACTGGTATGAACCAGAGAACATTAATGAACTCAAAAAAACTAAATTTGAAGACAAGGTCATCTCTGAAAATGAGTATAGATGGTCGCGGAGAAGAAAAATGAAAGCAATATCTAGCAATGATAGAAGTGAGTTTCTTAAGAGTGGAGATGTCAATAGCATTTTCTCAATTACTTTAAACGGCCTTGCTAATTTAAATTACATCGCTTCTGACTACAGAGACCGATAGAAGTCAAAACTTACTGAAGAAGAGATAGAACTTTTAAAAGTGAAGTTTGAAAAGGAGCAAGCATGTATTGGTCACATAGCTGGGATGGAGAAGTGCTAGGTGGATCAGGATGAAAACCATTATGCCTATTAGAATCTAACCTTCAGTCATGCTAATCATGGAATTCATTATGATTCTATTAAGGACTTCAGCAGAATAAAGTTTCTTAAAGGGAAGAAGAAACTCAAAGAAAAAAGCTTCTTAATCAACTCTGTAGAAGTTGAAGCTAATATTTTTCATGGATGTGATTAAATCTCTGAAGATTCAAAGTCAGCGCAGACATTTTACAAAGACAACTTAATCATGAACTAGAAGTTAACGTTCTATAATAAATACAGAAACGAAGAGCCAAATGAAACTAAATATGAAGACTTCCCATTCTCGTATGCAAAGCAAGAGAAAAAGCTTCTCCGTTACTCAAACCTACCCAGAACTGCAAGGATTTGCTTTAAAGTGAGAGCTTTTAATAAGAAAGGAAAGAACTTTGTCCTTGGATCAGTTGCCATGCCGATTTTTGATGTCAATGGAAAATTCAATGATGGTTTGCACGTTCTATACTTATGGCCTCTCCATAACTTCAACAAAAGGCATATCAGTCTTTCATAGAATTTCAATAAGTAAAACAAAGGCTAGTTCATTCCACATATTGTGGTTACCCTTGATAATTTTGTGCAGCCTATGATTTGGCACTATAATATCATGAGTGATCAAGAAATAAAGGATTATAAACTTCAAGAGCTGTTAGGAGAAAAAATGAAAGGAAAAGAAGAAAAGAGCTCAGTTTTAATTAAAGGAGGGGAAGATGACAAGGTTGGTGAAGATGGGGTACTGATGAACAAACGACTCAAAATGATTAAAAAGCTCATTGATGAAAATTCATTCCATTCCTTTAACTTCACTGAACAACTTATCCTCTTTAAATTCAGAAGATTCTATAACTAGGTCCCAGATAAACTCAGTATTTTCCTCAAAAGTGTTGATTGGACCGATTAACAGCTATACGTAAATAAATTGCTTAGTTTTAGAGTCTTGGATTGCATGAAATGGAAAATTGGGAGGAATTGACACCTGAATAGAGTCTAGTTCTTCTTGATGCTGAATTTGGGGACGAGAGGGTGAGACTTTATGCTGTGAAAAAAGTGAGTTTGATGAGTGATTTCGACCTGTCACTGTATATGATTTAGCTTGTACAAGCAGTGCAGTATGAACTCTACCATTTCAATCCTCTTTCAGAAATGCTTCTTGAGAGGTATGGTCAAATATAATTTTAAAGAGCTCTCAATAATTAGAGAATTGTTGGGCATTCATTTTTCTGGGCACTCAAAGCATCAATGGATAATCCATAGAGTTACGAGAGGTATTACTTGATTGCAGAAAGATTCCTTATGCTCTCAGGTATCTATAGATTTGATCTGTGGAAACAACATGTGGTATGAAATTATGTTTAATGATACAGGTAAATCAACTCCTTTGCACAATCAGCAAATAAATTTAAACCGACAAAAATCGAATGGAAGAAGGGCAAGAAAATGTAGATACTCTCAAGAAAAACCTCAATACCACACTTAGAGAAGAGCTTTAAAAACTCACTGGTCCTAATGGCCTCATCAAACAGAAGTTTGAAGAAGTTTTGGGCTCATAAGGATCAGAAGATGTAGCATTTTGCTTTACAAGTGAACCAAAGTCTCCAATAACTCAATTTGATATTAAAAAATGCATGATCTTCCTTTCCAAAAAAGTCCCTCTAAAAATAGTTGGAAAGAATAAGGAAAATGAAGGAGAACCTATCTCCATCATGTTCAAATTTGGAGATGATCTTCGCTAGGACAACCTTTGTCTACAGCTTATTGCTCTCTAAGATAAACTATGGCTCAGATAGAACCTGGACTTATGTATGACTCCCTACAAAGTTATTGAAATTGGATTAAAGTCCGGTTATCTAGAGTTTGTTGAAAATACTGAATCAATAGCAAACATTCAAAAGACAAAAGGAGACTTTAAAGGAGCTTTTAATGATTCCTCTATTAAAGACTTCATCAAAGAAAGGTGGGAAAAAGAACGGTCTGAAAAAAAAGATAAATATGATGAAAAGCAAGAGGATAGATTCGTACGGACCTTCTAACGGTCTACTTCAGGATACTGTGTGGCCACATATATTCTTGGGATTGGTGATAGACACCCTGACAACATTCTTCTTAACCTCAAAGATGGAAGATTCTTTCACATTGATTTTGGCCATTTCCTTGGCCATTATAAGAAAAAATTCGGCTACACTAGAGAAAACGATCCATTCGTATTTACCAAAGAAATTAAAAACTTCATTTGTGAAGCAGGCACTAAGACTTTATTTGAAGAGTTCATAAGAGATTGCACTAAAGCCTTTAACATCGTGAGACAGAACTCAGCTGTCATTATGAATCTCCTTAAACTCATGCTCTCATCTGGAATTGAAGAACTGAACGATAAGTCAATTAAATTTGCAGTCAAATAACTCTATCTGAATAGAACGGAGGACGAAGCTTCTGAGAAATTTAAAGAAGAAATCTCAAAGAGCTTTACAACCTTTTCAAGAAGGATGGATAACATGTGTCACAATCACAATTGACATATTTTCTGTTAAAGAATTGTTGGGAATATGAAAGGAAAGTGTGAAATGTTTTAACCACATGATTTTAATGTTGATTGAATTATCAGTCTTTAATCTAGAGAGAGAATTAGTGTGACTTACTGTTTTGCGTTTTTCATTAAGATATCTCCTGAAAATTGTTGTGTTTATGAACCTCTTGTAGATCTTAACCGTCTTTTCTTTGGACCCCACAAACTTCTTATTGAAAGGATTTTCCTTTGTGATTCCCTTGATGAAGTCTTTTTCCTCAAATCTCCTTGTTCCCATAACTCTCACATCATTGCTAAGAGCAACCATAAAATAGTCATCAAAAGAGGCAAGGAAGCACTCAGTAAGCTCTTTAAAATGCTTTCTCAAAATCCAATTGTTAATGGCCATCGACTCTTCAGTCATATTCTTAAGTTATGAGTTATATTACATCATTATAGAGATGTTTCAAAGCAGTTTTGTAGGGAGACATTTAGGTTTTAACAGTGGTCTTAAGTGAAATTTCGAGTTCTTTAGATTTTTGAGATGGACCTTTGAATTGTACTTCCTTGATTGGCTTTAACTTCTTTTCTGTGTAGTAACCTTTGTCTAATCTAAGAATGGCAGGAAAATTGTTGAAGAGCTAATATTAAGAAGGTAACGAATACTTTTAGCATGTATGGGTTACTCACTCCTAAGATGATCCCAGGAAGAGCCTTTTCTTTAGCTAATTTTTAGTATTCCTTCACGTCTTCATCTTGAATAGTCACATATGGCCTAAAGTCATGAGACACCTTCAAAGGGGCGATTAAAGAAAGGATGACCATGACAGCATGACTAATAATAAAGCAATTAAATACCTGCAATCAGCTGGAGTATCAGCAACTATTAATATTGGTGTCTCACAAATCAGTAGTTCCCAGATTTCCCATAGTTTTAGAAGACTTGGTCCTGGGAAGTATTTCTAAATTACCAAATCCCCAAACATATCGTTCAAAGTTTGCTTTTTTGAGAGATAGGAAATGATCTCAAACTCATCTTCTTGATTCTTTGATTTAGTTTCATCTTCTTCTGGTTGTCCTATGACTTCTTCTTCATCTTCATTGTTTGATTTCTGCTTTTTCTTCTGTTCTTCTGGGCTTTCATTTTCACTTTCATCTCCAGGCACATCTAATGCGTATTAATTGTTTTGGTTTGATATTGGGCTTTCATTCCTCTCTGCTTCTTGTTTTAGATTAAGTTGAAAAGAATCAGAATTTGGTTCTTGCAAAGAAATGTCCCTACTGCCTATCTTCTTTTTCTCAGAGTTTTCGCTAGATTCTTAGTTTGACAAAATTTGAGAAGCAACTCTCTTTTCAGATGAAGATTCACTTTTATGAGTTATCTTTGGTGGAGTTAATTCGTTTTTTTTGAGGAACTCTAGGCGAGATTTCCTCTATCCAACACTCAAATTTTCATAAAGATCAGCAGGTATGTCAACCTAGATTCATATAGTTCCCATTCCTTACAGAGAGCAAGTATCCCTGCAGAGAGAGTTCATAAGCTTGAGCTGGTAATGGGGTCTACCATTCTGAAATCTTATCGTAGAGTATTTGGAGGATATCAAGTTCTTCCTAGTTATCTCCAAACACCTTCTAATCCTCAGACTAGCTACTGAAATAAACCGAGGCAATGATCTCGGTAATTTTGAGGAAGAAACTAACAAAGTACAAGTCAGTCAGGAGGACAATAGACTTTTGCATGAATCCTCGTTCAACTGAAGAGTCCCTTTGCCTTCTAAACAAGGTATATCCATAACTAAAAGAATGCTCATTTGCAGCAACAGAGAGCAGAGGAAGCCCAGAGTCTTTCAATTAGCAAAACAATTACTGTGTCTGATTCTGAAGACAAATTTGTGGTCTCCCTCATCACTGAAAGCATTGCTTTCGGGGAAAGATATGTTGATGAGTTCCTTTGTTTCATTTTTTGAAAGTGATTTTGGAGGATAGAGAGATTCAATTACTTGTCCAAGCTCAATGTCGAACCTGACACAACAGATGGCCTTGATCCACTGATTAGACTGAATTGTAGCCAGACCAGACTCCTTCTTCCTAAAAGAAGAAGACTTAGATTTTCCTGGTTCGTAATCAGCATCAAAAGGGTTTTCAGAAGCTACCTCCATAATACTAATATTAATTTCTAATGGAGTCTAAAACTATTCTGAGAGAGAACAATCCCCAAAATAAAATTTTCTCTGTCTCCACCACTGACTCTTTTGTGTACCTGGTGTATAAAAACAAAGTTGCTGCCTATGATAGGAGAAATTTTACTTTTCTCACCAGTGTTCAAATCTAGTATGAAATTTGCGACTAGAGAATGGTCGTGGTTCAAGATTAGCTGATTCTAGCAGTTAACATCCAAAAAAGCTAAAAATGAACTAAATCTAGTGAATGTGATGGAAAGGGTTAATACTACTTGATCATTGCTAAATAAGTGAAAGAGGTTTATTCAGATGAAGAAGAAGAATAAGAAGGAGAAGGAACTTCTTATTTTATAGAGCTTAGAAAATAGGTGAGAGTTCCAGATAGAGAAATTTATTCTCTATTCAATCACGATTTAAGGACTTTCTTTGTGGCTTTGACCAATGGGATTCAGTTATGGAGAAGAAATTCAATGATAAAAGAACTGAGGCTTGGAAAATAAGTAGAAGACTTGAGATGCCACAAGAAGCTTTCTCTTCTATTTTGTCAAAATTCGTTCTCTTAAGTGGTGGTGATTTGCAAGTTCCCACATATTATAAAACAGATTGAATTTGAAAACCAACATGCATGCATTCCTTGATGGATCAAGGGAGAACTTTGGGGTCACAAAACTGAGTGTGGGCTTATGACTATAGACATAAAATCATTTAGAGAGGTCATTGAAAAGAATGTGGATGCTCATGGGGTTTTAGATTATATTAAGAGCCCTTAATTCAACCTCTATGATCATCCAATTTCAATTATACTTGGAGATCATTATATCATTAAATTTGACATGAAAAGGTTCAAGAGTTTGGACAGGATTGAGCTTAGCTCTTCAGGAAAAAGACCAAGAGCTAGTAGGATGGCATTCACTCTAGATGGTGATGTTCTTATACTACTTAGTAACTCAAAGCTCTTAAAAGTTAGTATTTAAGTTACTACTCAAGCGAATTATTAGGGGTTTTGGGGTTTTGGGGTTTTGGGGTTTTGGGG
>JAGYYR010000111.1:0-12245 GCA_021439965.1 Uronychia setigera | reverse complement strand
AAGTGGGAGAAAGGGATTTTTGGGTTTTTGTTGGGGTGATTGGGGAATTTAATGACAGAGTAGTAGTGATAGTTCAATTAAATCAATTTGCATTTTTAATTAAACACTCACTCCCAAACATTCGGGTGCGCCTGCCTTTTGGGGTACGTCTGTTACAGAGGATGAAATTAAGTCATTATTTCAGAATTAGTGATTGGTGTGTACAAGCGTCAGTCGATTAACTAGCCAGATTCAATTAATCCACCAGAATTCTTAATCTCCTCCTTTGCAATTAAGCTTAGTGAAATTGAAGATATATAAATGAGTAGCTAATACGGACCAAATCGAAACAAAAAGACAAAAAAGCCCACTTCCCAAATCTAGCCCACTGCCAATGACCTAAACAACACCAACCTAACTGTTGACACCAGAAGAGACTTGAACATCACCCTTGATGAAGACCCCTCTACAATCATTGACCGTAAGATGATGTCTCATGGCCAGAGTTCCTTATAGACGAATAGAATGGTTCAAACACAACGGATGAACAGAAAAAGTTATTATGTAACTTCCCTACTTCATTATGAAATTAGATACAAAAAAATACAACTCTAGAGATTCTTAGACTAAAGATGGAGTCATATCAGATGCAGGTAAAGTATGAGTGGGGTTATGTACTAGGTCTTACCAATGGAAATGCAAAACAACCTGAAGAAAATTTAGCAAAGAGAAAACTAAGCTTGTATGGTGAAGCTGTTTCTAGTACTGGAGGTGGAACGAAAATAGACTTTTTGGATTTTGAGGTAGGAAAACTCTTCCTTCCCACCACTTCCTTTTTATAACTGCCTCAAATTCTCCTAGGAAAAAGATGAAAAGAAGATGGAAGAAGAAGCAGATGATGAAGAAGAGCAAGAAGACATTTACCCGTTAAGTGTGACTTACAATTCGAGAACAGTTAGAAAAATGAAGATTTACAGGCTTATTGCTCTACTCATTATGATCTTTCTCATGATTCCTAACGACTTCTATTTTAACGACCAAGATAAGGTCAATTTCAGAATCAACTATATGGCCAGTAAGGAAAGAAAGGACACCATTGTTATGGGGAGTTCCTTGACATTTAAAATTGAAAACTGCCAGACCGTCTTGAAGCCTTCTACTGATGCTAATATTCATCTTGAAAGTCATGCGGATTTTTCAATTTAATACTCTGTGAGTAACACTGAGATAGTTGTCAAAGATTCAAGTGGATCTAATGTAGGATGCTTCCTAGACATATTCATTCCTCCTAAGGTGGCACTTCCAGCTACCACTTTCACAATTGATGGATCTAGTGTTGAGGATCTGTACTTTAAAGATGAAGGATTCTCTAAGGATGCATACTTGGATTGGTCTGGAGCAATTGTTTCCTTTGACAACGCTTCAAAATATGATGGAGATCTCTTCTTATCTTTCCATAAATTTGGAACTCTCAATATAAAGTTGGAGAGTGCTCGCATTAACCTAATTGATACACTGATTACGAATTCTGACATGTACACATATGCTGGCCTTTTCTACTTGAAGGTTCCTAGCGGAGTGCCTGCCACTCTCATTTAGGCAATCTAGACCTATGGTCTTATCTGTGTTAGTGGAAAGGATGTGGTACAGCATTCTTTGGTTGGATGCCCAGCTACTAATAAACTAGACCTTGGACTTTCTATTATCGAGGATCAAATCATTGAAGGCACATGCTAAACAGAAAATGCAGCATGTGATGGGACTATAACTTGCCCAGCAGATTAAACAGCTTTTGACGGTCTTGCTGGAGTGAAATCAAAGATCAAAATCAATGTCATGGATGGACCAATTGAAGTGAGTGTTCCAACTAACGCTCCAACTACACCTCTCAGCACTTTTTCAAGACTAAGAAAATTCCCTGTCATGAATGTTGCTTCTCAAGTGTATCTTAGAAATTTGAACAATACAATGGTAGCTGATCCCTATGAAGACATGGTGATGGCTGCTGATACACAAGGAACCAACTACAACAAACTTTGGCTCTACTCTACAAGTCTTCCATATTTACAGGCCAGACCATGGTTGCTATCTGCAGTATCAGCAAAAATCTTGAAACCTCCAGTTGAGAGAGCCAAGTTAGTCTTTGCCTCAAGCGTTTGTCCACAATAAACTATGCCAGAAGTGGACAAGAAATTATGGGAGTTAGTGAAAGGATCACTAAAATAGTCTTAGTCTTCTGTTGTAAGCTCCGTTGGAGAAGACAATGTCTATGACAAGTATAGTAAAAACAGCTCTGGTAAAATTGAAACTTCCACTATCCCGATCCTTTCCAGTAACGCTTTCCTAGTTGGGAGCTTTGCAATTAGTGGAGTTCTTTCTCTCTTATTTGGCTTTGCTATGGCAGTCATCTTTGTGTTTTGCAAAAACCAAACATCCCGTGGGTATGCTGATTATCTGGAGAAGTAGAGGAAAACAAGTAGGGCTAAAAAAGAGGTACAAAAAGTCGCTTTTAAAGAAGGATCTGGAAGTGTGCAAGGAAATAAAGAAAAGAAGAAGAAGATTTTTAAGGTAGGAGTCTTCACTAGTTCAACAGAAGTTATTGAGCTTGATGATACTAAAGAAACTAAGGAAGAAGAAAATTTGATCAAACAATACAATATGTCTTTCTTCAAAATCCCATTCCTATACTTTGATCACTTGAAAAGGAAGACCCTCAATTCATTCAGAACCTTCCTTGAAGATATCAGAGAATCTCAAAAGCACTTCCCAAAAGCAAAATTAGAAAATGAAGAATTCTTTAATTCAGTCAGTATCGATGTGGCCAAGCTGAACGATATCTACTAGGCATACTGTACTAGACACGGATTGATGGCTCGTAACATAAAGGAAGAAGTAAAGATCCTAGAAGAATTCAAACTTGAAATTCATGAAAAAATAGATAAATCAACAGTAGCTTACTCTAACATCAGATGGAAGAAGTCCTCAGAGAAGAAGAACAATATCAAGAGAGACATGAGCGAGGAGAATGAAGGAGAAAGTTCCATCAAGATGTTCCTTGAGGATGAATGCATTAAGTCAAAGTTCCATCAAGATTGGATACTAACCTAAGAACTTTCTTCAAAGTTTGAAGAGGTAAGGTGATATTTGAGAATTTAGTGGTGCAATGAAAACAACATTCCAACTATTAAGAGAATCAACATCATTGGAAGTTAGGAACTAAAATATTTTGGTGCCAAATATACGGATGAGATAGCTGTTCCTTACATTCTTGGAGTTGCTCATGGGAAGCTGTCTATTAATTAGATGAAGGAAGCAAAGTGTGAAAAAATATAGAAGCTTGAAGTTCTCAGAGTACCCAAACAACCAAAACAAACTAGAGAGAGCCAGTCAAAGTTTAAGACAGCTAGAAACTTTATCTCATACTTCTGGAGATCAATGTGGAAAGATGATGGGTACGTTCACTGATTAAAATAATAGCATACTCTCGAATCTTGCCATTACTTTCATTCACTTTTTGACTGTCATTTTGATCCCAATTCCTCTCATCATTCTTCATGTATGGATCCTATTTGAGCATGATGACTTCAAGAAAGACATTCACCATAAGTACTATAGCTTAAACGACTTCATTAATCCAAATGAAAAGAATTTCTGGCTGGATAGTGTTGAATACGGATGGACAGTCGAAATTTCTCTAGGAATTTCAGTTGTTTTTTACTTAATCGCTTTCCTTGAGATGATTTCATTTTATTTTTCAGGATTCTTGGATAATGGAAGGTATCCTGTTAAAGAAAATTTACCAAAGAAAATCCTTGGGAAACTATTCTGGGCAGCAATGTATTTCATATTTTCCATTTACTTCTTCTATCTTGGCCTTGCTCTTACATGGGCTATCCTGGCTGCAATCCTCAATCCTTCAAAATTCTTAGCTGCAGCAAGTGGAAGTGCTACTTTCATCCTGTTCGTCAAAACCAGAGTGCAAAAGCTCAAACAGTTTTCAGATGCACTTTCAACAGGAGTTGAAGAAACAATTTTAGCTCAACTCGCAGAAGTAGCCCAGCAGACAATGAAGGACACTGGGCTAGACAAAAAGGTTGAAGCTGCAAAAGAGGCTGCTGAAGCTCAAGCAAGGAAGATTTTTTCAAAAGCTTTGTCAAAGGTGCTTGATGTAGATGAGAACGAAATGGACCAAGAACAACTTGACAAAGTAATGAAAGGGGAGTAAGAGATAAAAACTAATTTCTTTTAGTACTTCAGAGTTCATCAAGCTGTTTGCAGAGACAACAGGAGTCGATTAAAAGATATGTAAAGGAATTTTGGGAGTTGCTATTTAAGACAAGAAATTGATCTATGAGTCAATAGAGGAGCTCTGTGAAGAACTAAAAATGGACGCAACTGTTGGCAAAAGCATTGCTGAAATAGCTATGAACAAATACAATCCAGACAAAGTGGGAATTAACAAAGGTATACTAAGGTTTTCTTATTACTTAGTTGAAGGAAGCGTTATTCATTCAATAAAGAAATTGATCAGAGCAGCCTTCCCTGAATTCCCAAGTGAAATCGTTGATCCAGCTTTTCAAATAACATCTGAAGGAGATCCAACTGCCCTCTTCCCATTACTTAGTGATCAAAAAGTTCCACTTCATCTCTTCAAGATGTCTAATGCAGTGCTCACAGGAAAACAAGGAGAAGTGGAGGACCAAGCCCTAAGCTTAAGTCAAGGGGTTTTCCCTGAAGGATATTCAAAACTATTCAACTTATTCTATATGATTAATCGAGGAAATGCCAAAGAAGGCATCGCAGAAACTGCTAAAATGTTCGAAATTAAGCATGAGTTCCTTCTGTTAAGTCTAGTGACTGTCATCAAAAGTAAAATCCTACCTCTCACTTATTAGAAAATGAAAACTTGGCTAGATTCAGCATCAAAAGGATGACTGATGGGGTTGAAGAGTATATGAAGGCTAAAGGACAGTTCATTGAACCAAGGCTGAGTGAATAAGCAAAGGATAACCTCTTGGGATTGTTTGACATCACCAGAGGAGAAAATTTCGACATTAAAGTGTTGGCAAAAGAAGCCTCAAAGCAAATAAATTAGAACATTGCATTGGCCATGTACAATATAGGAAAGGGAGCCAAACGATCTGTGGAGATTCTTTGTGATCGAATGGGCATTTCTGTCTAGAAGAGAATGATAACCGAAATATTTGAACTCTGCTAGGACCGACACTGCAATATGGCGGAAGTTACAATAAGACTGGGACTTTCAAGAGATTCTGCTGGATACATTGATTCTATTTTCACAGTCATCATTCTCTCTGCAAGACTCAGACTTGACATCCTCAACAAAATCAACAAAGCTATGAAACAAGGACAAGAACTTACCTTTGAAGAAGAGACATAAGTCGACTGGCACCTCTATGACTATGGGAAAAGACTCAAAAATGCCCTACTTAAATTGTACAAGACAGATATCCTGAATTATAAGAAACATACTTTTAAGTCTCTTCCTTTGATCAGTGTTCTAGATGTGGGATCAAACAGAAAGTACGGAGCCAGTTTGAGCTCAAGAAGAAGTGAGGATCAGATTCTTGGAAACATCCACAATGATATAATGAATGTCATTGAAGGAAAAGGTGCTGAGTTGATCAAGAAAATTTTCAAAGGAGCAGGCCAAATTGAAGTATCAGAAGGACAGAAGAATTTCATTGTTGCTCTCTGTGGCTTTGTTATTTCCTATTCTTAGAAGAAGGATTATGAAGCAGAAGAGAGTTTCTCAAGACAACTAAGAATGACTTCTGAATTCTTGGATATAGAAGAAGGCACCCTTCAACTTCTTTATGATTGTGTATGAAAATACCTTTAACTACTTAGATGGTTGGGGATCCAATCAAAATATTCAGATGCAGTACCGCTCAACCTAAGATCAGCTTGAAAGGCCTCACTACCAATGCAGAATTTGATGTGTCAAGAATGGCTAAATTAGCAGATCTTCTCAAAGTACCAAAGAGTCATGTGAAGAGATTTGGAGTTGGTTGGATATACAATCATGGAATGGTAAATAGAGGGAGAGAAGGACGTGAGGAAACTTGTCGAAAACTTGGATTTGAAACGGCACTAGCTGATATTATGAAAAGTTCAGCTTTTTCTAATGCCAGAAATGTAAGGAAATGTAATAATGGCAGACACTGATACCTTTTAACAAGAAAGACTTTTCAAGAAAGGTACAGGTGTACCTAAAGAACAAATTAGCAAGAGTTGAATTGGTGCCTTTAGACAGAATGACATCTAACTTCTGGAGATTCCTTCCTGTATGTCAGCTTTTTAACATTATTAGTGTGAGGAAGACAAGGATGATTTTGAGGTGTTCAGGCCAGTCTCAAGATCTCCTTTAATGATTGAAAATGTTGCTCTATCCAAAGATGAGATCAACAAGTTCCTCAAATTACTAAGAGTTCTGATTGATGTCAAGTGCGGTACTGGAAAAGCAATCCGCACTGTAGCAACTGATGATGAAGACCTGGGAGAGATAGTCTTCAGAATTTACGATTGTCTGAAGTCAAGAGATTTAGTGAGTTACTCAAATCTCATCTACGACATATCTGGATACGTTAAGCCAACTTTTGGAAATGAGAGTCTCTTCAGCAGGCAAACTACCGGAATATTATCATCTAAGAAAGTCTCAAGATATTTTGTCAACTAGATGTTCCTGTTCTTCACTTCAAGAAAATTCCACAGTATGTTCTCATCAGCAGATCTCGACGATTTCGAAACCTAGAAAATAGTAACTGAGATTCTTGACAATTCAAATGAAGCTTTGAAGTTGATGAAATATTCCTTTGACGTTGAGCTGCCTCATGATGTTACAGGAAGCCAAGTTATGGCTTCTCTATATGAAAGTGGATACTTCAATCCTCTGGCTGATTTCCTGCTTCAAGACGTTCCCCTTTTAAACAAGATAAAAAATTCAGTAGGAATTGTTGGAGTGATACATGGAATCGCACTCAAGGATAAGAGGCTGATACGACATTACCTCTCGAGCTTGATTGGAAAGGAAATTAAACCAAATGTCCAAAATGGAATATTTGGTATTGTTAACAGGGACCTCAATTTATTCAATGACATCAAACCTCTTGCATAGAAGCTTGAACTGGATGTTAACCTTCTTAAAAACTTCATGGAATTGATTGGAACTGACATTTCGAGGACATATCATACTGCATACAACCTCTGCAAGGACTACACTTCCGACCCCGCTTTGATTGCAAGCTTAGTTGCCATTTTCAAAGGAGATCTAACAACGTCCAGAAACACAGCGGAGAAAATGGGTATGGATGTCGAGGTTCTCACAGGAGTCCTCGCATGCCCAAGAGGCAGGCTTGACATTCTTCAAAGCTACTACATCAAACTTGCTGAGATGCTCGAACTTTAAAACTGGAGAAATGTAGAAACATTCTTCTAGATCTCAAATGGTGTCTTAGAATCACTTGATAATCTGGCTGCCAAAGCTAATAGAGATTTTAACCTTGCTGAACCAGACCTTGCCAAGGCTATTCTTTTCTTAACTGACACTGGAAAGAACCTAAAGAAAATGAAATTAGCAGGTTAAAAACCCTAGGATCCTGGTTGGGCCGTGTCTGTAATTTTCAAAAAAATTCAAATTGCTCTTGGATTAGGAGAAGCCACTGATTCAGCATCCATCAGAAAGTCCCTTTACCGAATCCCCAAAGACTTCGTAAGAGTTTCATTTCTATTGTTTAGACTCAAGAAGAAGTTGAGAGGAAATATAGAATTCAATTGAACCAATAACTAAGAAGAAATATAGGAATACTAGTAAAAGCTGTCTGGAGAGACCCAAGAGTAAGATTTACCTATCATAATTTAGTCAATGACATTCCTAGCAGAGAAGATTCAAAATGCTGCTCCAGAAACTGGAGAGCCAACTGTATGGGAAAGATTCCCAGAGAAAATCTCTGATATCCTTGAAATTAAATTGGATGAGATGATTGATGTCCTCGATAAACATCAGAAAATGATGGATATAATTGCAGCTGATGACATCCTCAAGATCAAGCTACTTCAAGAACAATTGAAAAGTAAATCGAAAACTGTAACTTTCAGCTCCTCCAAGAGAAATTGATAAGACAGGGCTATCTGAACAGAGAATTGCTGAAATTGGGAAACTTCAGAATGGGAAAGAGAAGGTGGCATACAAGTTCGGTTGCACATATAACCTGACTGGACCTAGAAATCCAGTTTAGCTAGTCTGGGGATGTTCAACATGTGAACAGCATCTTGAAGAAGAAGTCAATATCTGTTCATGTTGCGCCATGTTCTGCCATGCTGGGCATAAGCTCAAAAAAATTAACCTAGGAAGACCACTTAAATCAACTTGTGACTGTGGTGTTGGAAAGTTCGATGGATTTTCAGAACTAAACAATAGCAATCCGCTAAAGAGATATGGAATTGAGAAAAACAGATGGGACACATGTTCTATTCTCTTTGATGCTATCAAAGGAGAAGGAGAAAAATACTTCCGTTAAATTTGTGAAGATGTGTCCAATTAGAGCGGACTTAAAATCATTGAGGAAGGAGAAGATGGGATCCAAGCTGAAGAAGAACAGGAAATTGAAACAGAAGAGGAAATATTCAAGAAGATGGTCAAGGAATACAAGGTCTTTGACTTCATCTCTGATTTCAGAAATGCCTTCTCTATGGACAAAGAAATGCTGGAAGTTTTCTGTCCTTATCTCGTGGACACAGAACTTATGATCTATGACTACATTCTGAGGAGAGACATCCAATTATTTGAATAGGTTGTCTACTTAGCTAGTGGTAGATGCAGGACCTCATTCTTGCCCATGCTAACCACCAAAGGATCAGTCTCTGAGGATGATTTCGAAGTTCTTAAGGCCAAACCTAAGGCTGGATGCGAGAACACTTTCTTTGAAGCTATTGGAGCAATCATAGCTATTTATAAAGGAGACACTTTTAACTTCGCACAGTACGGAAAAGGAATCTGTAGTACCCTTGGAATGGCTGGAAATAGAGAAAATCCAGCCATTAACAAAGCAAGTCAACTGATCATTTTATGCAAAGGACAAATCTTAAAAGATTATGACAAGGTTATAGATGGAACATACGATCCTTCTGATTTGGATGAATACGAGAAGCTGTTTAGGAAAATTTTCTCAAACCATTGGAGAAAAGCCTAGTTACTTCATCGAATAACGACCATCCCATTGAAGGACCTCAACTTCATCTTCTCTATGGATTAGAATACACTTAAAGATGTCACTGATCCTTAGTTAGTATCTCTCTATATGTGGGTGACAGAGGAACTGTGCAAGAAATACTTAGGGATGAATGAAGATGATATCAAGTGGATGAAGAACTTAACTAGAATTGCCACTGGTGACTATGATGCTTTTGACTACATTGGATCATAGCTGAGCCTTAGTGCAGTAAAGCTTTCCTATTATAAAGGAGCTTGCTCAATGAACAAGAAGCAACTTGCACCTTTATTCAACTCCCTTCAATCAAAAATTCCGGTTCATGTAAGTGCTTTCTGTTGACGTTAACAGCTGTCAGAAAACATCATTGACATCATGAACGGAGATATTACTGCCTTCATTGACTTCCTTCTCAAAAAGTACATGATCAATAATCCTGGGATGTTCGTCCAACTCTCTTGGGTGAACGTAAAGAAAAAGTAATAGGAATACGGGAGAGCAGGAGCAGAGTACATTGATGAGATGAAGTAATTCATGACTCATCTATTCTATCTTACTTCAGGAGATGGAATTGACTTCGATGATATTGACTACCTATTCTAGAAGTTAGGCATTGACAAGAGCTTAGCAAACATATTTGTTGGAATTGGATCCATGATGAAGCAGAATTTCCAAGAAGCAGCTGTTATGTTTGATTACAGGCTGCTTAACTCAATTCATCCTTCTATTGCAGCTTCATTGATGAATCTTGCAAGTAAGTGCCAGAAACATTATTAATTTAGTTAATCGTTGGGATTTAAGCCATCTTCTTACCATTCTCCAAGCCACTCTCAAGACAACGAAAATTTTCTCACCAATGGCAGTTCCTGATGCACTGGATGTAAGAAAAGCTCACTAAACTTTCAGAAACTTAAAGCTGGGTTCTGTATTGAATTTATCATTGATCTCTTCAAAGCACTTGAAGGATCCATGCCACCACTTGGTCGAATGCTTGACCATATGATATACAAGAATCAATGCTCTACTATTACAATGATCATGGGGATGGCTACAGGACAGATGCAGCTAGATCTCTATGAAGGGTCTAAGGATTAAATTTACAAGAGGAAATTGGTGAGAGCATCTGAGAGAATATACTAGTCCTTATTGGACTTTGATACAAAGGCTACAGGAAAGGTGTTTGATGAACTCAAGCTCTCAGGTATTCTATTTTCACTCTGTACTCTTGATCTCTCTCTAACCGAACAATTCTATGATCAAAAGAAAATAGTAAGTCATAATTTTTATTCATTTTAGTTTGACTTCATTTCTCCTAGAACTGTAAGCTGTCTTAAAAAATTTGCTTGTCCTGGAGAAGCAATTCCTAACTTGGATCCATTATTTATAACTGGAGAAAAGTATATCAAGAAAATAACAGGAGCCAAGGATGCTACTCCTGAGAATATTACTGTTGTCCTACCTAATATCAACGTCTCAAATCCTAAAGAACTCAATGAGATTCTCCCTCCTTCTAAAAGTGTTGAGAAAGATATCCTTAATACTGCTCATGTTCAGGATCTCGCAGAAGATTATGGATTTGTGGTGACTGCTCATGGAGTTGAAATTAATGCGACTAAACTTTTCAAAGTAATGTTCGCAACAATCAACATGAATAAATCGGCAGGACATAATCTCGTAGACATCATCATTGGACTCTACAGGAACATCCCTGAAGCGAGGAGTATTCTGAAGATCTTCCTTGACCTTCAAAAAGGGAATAAGAAGAAAGTATTTGGAAATCTTCCAGGACTTCTGAAAAGTCTGGTGACTAATAACAAAGTAAAGCTTCAGAAAATGATGGACGCTAAAAACCCTTACAATGGAGTAAAAGTTAAAATGGACCAAGCATAAGTAATGATTGAAGCTGTCAGTGTTTGGATTAACGGAATGATGATCTTCCTAGACAAAGAGATTGGTAGCATTGACAAACAAGAAGTAATGAAAATCTATAAGGATATGGCCTTCCTTTTAGAGAAATACAGAGCTTACTTGAAGAAACAAACTGAAGCCACCATTGACAATGGGAGGATAGAGAGTATGAGTAACATGTACTATGCTGTGTCAAATCTCTGCAAATTTAATGTTAAAGAATTGGAGTCTGTAGCCATGCAAATAGGAGGATTTGACATTATGAAAGTTGAAAATGTAATGAAGTTTATCAACAGATTCAAATTGTAAAAGACTTAATTGAATTTTAGCTTATTGTTGCAAGGAGGAAAGAACACAAAGAACAATTTGAAGGAGCTTATGCCTGAAGTAGATATGTAAGATTCCACAAAGAAGGCTACTGACCAGATAATGAGGAAACTATTCAGAGACACTGACACTGATCAAAGTGGTTTTGTAGATTTCAATGAATTCAATGAGATGATGTATGGTTTGAGTTAACATTCTCTAGCAAGTCGATGGGATTGTTCATGACTAAAGAAGATTTAGTGCAGTTATTTGCTCGAGCAGACAAGAAAGGCCAAGGGAAAATCACTTTTGATCGTAATAAAGAAAACTCATATTTTAGAATTCAAGGATGCATTAAAGATCCTTTAGAAAAAGATTGCTCATGATGCTATGTTTAAACTGGGGCTTACAAAAGAAGATCTCATAATGGTCTTTATCTATAGTCTAGTCACATTGCTCCTTCTGTAGGAAAATGATTAATATGAATAGGTTTGTGTTCATTTTCTTTGGAATTGCTGCTTTCTCTACAGTAAATCCATTCAACGGAAGCATCAATGCATCGATGCCAGCTGGTTCAGGAGCAGCCCTAAAAGGAGAGAAACCAGATATGGACAAAGTGAAGAAGAAGATAGGTAGAGATATGTTTTAATAGTAGGTTCTGTTGTCCAAAAAGTGGTATCAGAACTAAAAGGAGAAGAATGAAGGATTAAAATTTAACTCTTAATTATTTATGAATGAAATTTGAGGGGTTTTGGGGTTTTGGGGTTTTGGGGTTTTGGGGTTTTGGGGTTTTGGGGTTTTGGGGTTTTGGGGTTTTGGGGT
>JAGYYR010000110.1:0-12263 GCA_021439965.1 Uronychia setigera | reverse complement strand
TAGAAGCCGAGAAAGAGAAAGATTAGACAATTCACCATTATGAATATTAATTACCTTTGGCTTAACATAACATAACATAACATAAGACCGTATTTTCTCTTCCTATTACACAATCCATTACTTGCTACTTACCCCTTCCATCTACAGTGTATATCAGTATGGAGAAAGTAGTATTTTTTGTTAATTTGGAAAATTTCAAACCATAAAATTAACACCTTCCTTTATCTTTAAAAAAAAGCTTACTTTGATTAGGTAAAGGCATTAATGATTTGGTTGTGTTTAGTTTTGTTTTCTTCATCCTTTAAAAATTCATCTTCTTTCTAATTCTTCCTCCTCATTTTTGCATCTTGCATATTTTAAAACCTCCTTGATCTTCAATTTATGAGTTCTAATTAATTTTTAATGAAGATGTAGATCTGAAATGGTCTCTTTCAGTTCAACCAAATTTCAATGGAAAATTAAGCTAGCAAAAATAAAGAGCTTCTTCTTCTTTCTCCTGCTCTGTAATGATGGTCTCTATAATGTCTTTAATAATTAATAGATTAGCATTATTATTTTCTTCAATTTTAATCCAATGCTGTTGATTCCTCCTTCCTTAATGGGGTTGTAAAAGAGGACTCCATAAAATCATAGCTACTTCCTCTTTCTGCATCAGAATTGGTTCCTCTAATTTTTAGAGATTTTTTTTAATTCAAATTAAGATTGTCCTGCTTTTAGTTATCTGTTAATCATGCCCCCTTTTAAATGTACTAAAGTGTACTGTTTGAGGTTGAAGTTTTGGTAAATTCATTACAAGATAGAATATATGGAAAAACAAATTATAATGCGATGTTTCTTCATCTCTTTGCAAGAAAATTATTTCTTTAATCAAAGACATTAAGATATTATCTTAAGTATTTTAAATCCTTACGAGTAGGCCAAACATATGAAAAAGGTAAAGATGCCTTACCAGTTCATCAGATCCTAAAAAGAGTTGTTCCTTTTAAAATGTCGGTATACTTGGTAAGAAAGGCTGGGGCTGGTAAGGACACATGGAGATTTTAAGATTTGGTGGGGGGGGGGGTGGTCTCAATAGGGTCAAGTATTCACTTTAAAAAAAAACTACATCAATGCTGCTGAGGACCCTATTATCCACAGTCCATATACTTAGATCTTGTGGCCTAAAACATGGTGAAGGACTGATTACCCACTCTTGTTTCTAATTCTGAGGTGGACTAGCTGAGGAAATGGGTTTTTAACTCGTTTTCATCTTCATGAATATCGGGGAAAAGTCACCAGGATAAAAACTGAGAGTTCTTCAGCGAACGCTATAGGTAACCTGTAAGATCACCTATGCTTCAATGGCATCAGTCCTACTACCTTGTCTGTTTGTAGGAAGAAGTGTCAATCAAAGTCATGGAGCCAGTTTCTGTAAGTACTTTCCTGTATAAATGATTTGATAAGATACCTCAACACTTCTTTTGTATTACTCAGACCCTAGGTCACAATACGATACAAGTAAATGAATCTCAAACTTCATTGATGATTAGAGATCCTGATGTTGTTCATTTTTCATCATTCTCATTGAATTTAAGAAAAAGTCTCCCTTTTCTTCTTCTTAGATTTCTCTCCTTGATGTATTCTATTCAAATTAATTTATGAAAAAAAATACAACACAATTTTTGAATAGTAATCATCAAATTAAACTTTTAATTCTACCTTAGATGGAGAAATAAGTTATAGCAATATTTTTAAAAATGATAGGAGAGAAATTCTGACATACACTATAGTTGCTTCACCTAACTCAACCGAAGTATACTCAGTTATTTTTAATTAACTTAATTTTTCAATTTCAAGCATCGAGATCCAAATTCATTTTCACCCCTTTCCCATTAGGATTGATTTTTTTAATCTGTCTCAATCGATGCCTTAGCTTCTTAGCTTTCATTGCACCTCTAAGAAAATGGGGAAGCATTTTTCCACTATGAAACTTCAAATTTTCTTTCATTTAATATAGGACTAATTTTTCATTATCAACACTCTTCTATCCCTTTCTACTCCTCACTTATTATTAGTAAATCCCACACACCTCTCTCTCTTACTCTTGATTCTTAATCTTCCCTCCCTATTGCTCTCTCTTGCCTTGGCTTTAACTTCTATTATAATATGTTCCTGGATTAATGATTTAATTAGCAATGCATTAATTCTATCTATCATATTTCACAACTCTCTTCTCAACACAAATTTCTCATCACTACAAGAAAGCTCCATCTACAGCAGTTCTTTTCTGATTAGGGTGTTATCATGGAATGTAGGGTAAATCCCCCTTTAGTGGTTCTTCTAATTAAAATTTAACTTTATAAAGAGGCTTTAAGCTAAGCAATAAATAAAATTGATTGCTTCCTCTCAAGTGACTGCAGATGTCATCTAGTGTCTTGCACTTCCTTGGTTCCTATGTTAAACTCACATGGATGAAATTCTATCCTTCTAATATATTTGCTTTACCATTCATATTCATCTATGTTTTATTGCAAGAGAGTCTTTGAGGCCTTCTCTATGAAAAACCTGTAGAATTAATCTCTTCATTTTGATCTTGCTAACAGTCAGGTGCTTGATTGAAGTATAGATAATAGAGTACAAATTATTTCCAGAGTAGAGTTGGTAGTTACCTTGAAAAATGACCCTTTTTCTCAAGCTAATTTTAAATCCTAAAACAATTTCAAAGGGAGAAGGGGGGGGAGGTGGGTTAAGTTCTGGGGAATATCCGTTATTTTAATACTAGTATTCCGCTTGATTCATGATTTTGAGAATGGGCTAGTGCAATGAGTCCCGAGATATTATCAATGAGCATAATGATCTACTACTATGAATCAGTTCCACCATAAACTTATTAAAATTCAATTCATAAAATCCCCATCAATGAGATGGGCACTTTTGACTCCTTCTTAGTCTATATCTGCAATGACTTTTAGTCAGCACAATAAAAGAAGGCTTTAATTTCTTTCAAAGATTAAAAGGCTCATCTATGTGTTTCCTTAGAGCTTCAATAGCTAAATATATATATGCATAAATACTTAACTAAGGTCTTCGTTGCCATGTTTGGTCTAATGAAACAATCTCCCTACTTTGCTTCTTAGAATGATTTATTGTTCCTTTTAATGTCTAACAAACCATTGGGTAAGAAAATCCACTGGTGGGGCTCAACAACATCTTAAAGAGTGGGGATTTGCTCATATAGTTTCTTGGTCCTAAATCAGAGAGCCAAAATTTGAGTTTGCACCTAGGTCATAATAGATGATTTCCGTAATTTAAACTCTTCTTTGCAATTAAGTTCCCTATCTCTACTGCAAAGTGCATGAAAATGTTTGCTGGGTTTCCAGATCCCAATTCCCCCTACCTTTCAATTATCTTCCCTTTCCTCTTTTTACTGTAATTCGAATCCAGGTTAATTTTAAGAGAAGGAGGGAGATCTATAGATTATTTAAAGAGAATCAGGAAATGACACATTAACATTTGAAATAAGAGATAGTTTGAATTTAATGGAGTGTTTTTAAGTCTTAATAAACATATGGGAGAATTCCAACGAATATGGTTTCTATGAGTTTCACCTAAACCAAATCAATTGAAGATGAGTGCAGCAATAGAGAGATCCTAACAATACTAATTGATAGTGAGTGATCTTATAATACAGCAGAGTAAATTTCACCAATGAGGGGAAGGAATACTAATTCCCATAATCAAAATCAAGCATCTAATGACAAATTGCTCAATACTCTGAAACTACTGGCTATATCAAAATGAAAGTTGAATATTATGGAAAAGATAAATTTAACTTCATATTTCCATACAAAAGTGCATCGAAATCAAAATTCAGTGATACAAAATTGTTCACTAGTGACTTTTGGTTACCATGCAGTTTTAGTTTAGTTTCATCCTCGATAGATTTTGATGCTCTCTCACTCTTAGGGTCATAAAACAATTCTAATGATTTAGGTTGCCATTTCAAAAACATGAAATCGATGAGATGGAAACTTAATTTCTTCAGTATTGATTTTAACTTCTTTCTACTCTTTTCTTTATTGAAAACGTTCTTCTCTCAATTAGGAAAAACAGAATTTCGAATATATCCAAAAAATAAAAACACATTCAATTGCTCTGATAGCAGAGTAATATAATAGAAAAAAACTATCTCAAGATTTCACTGGATATTTTGAATTAGATTTTCAAATACAGTTCATTCTTCTTCTCCTTTATTCATTTCTCAACCATAATTGAATTCTTTATCAACACTGAATTAGAATGTTCTTTTCAAATAAAGTTGATTAGCTGAGTACACACAGGAAAAGCAAGACCTGAACCATTACCTTTTTATGAATTTTCTTTAAAGGGTAAATGTTTAAAAGAGAAAAGACATTGCTCAAAAAAAGTAAATGGAAAGGAAAGACACATTCTCTTTCTTAGGTTTCTATTGGGGGATCTATTATTGAAATTAATTTTTATTGAAAAATGAATGCCTGATTAATATAGTTTTGTATTTCAATATTTGTCTTCTTAAAAATAGAGAGTCTCTTGAAACCCAGTGCCAATGTATTAGACACTAGGTATTTTTTAATTATGGTTATTTGAAAGCTACCCCCCAGAATAACACTACCTTTATTCACTCACCATTATATCTCAATTCCACAAATAACTTTCACTTGTAGTTCAATCACACTCCAGTCAAGTACAGTTCCATTAACGATGTAGTCAATATCAATTTTTACTTTATACCAATCAATAAACAAGAGAGGGGCATGTTTAAGAACAAATAAAAAAGAAAATCGCTAACTGAATATATCCCATTTAATTCCTAAATGATTTAGAACTGAGTAGATTCATGAAATATTAACTGTTAATTTTCGCATGAAATCGCTTCTGATGATATAGTCTTTGCTTTACAAAAAAAGATCCCCTCTGTTCAAACTTGATGGATCAAACCTTATCATAGAGAGAGAATGGACATTTGGAAGAGAGACATCAGTTGAAGAGAATTGGAAATGTAGTTAGTGCCTAGATACTCTTTTCAATCAAGTCTATCTATGCATCAAAAACTCACTCTAGAAGAAGATGAAGCCAATTAAATATCAATGCCTATGAGGAAAATATTCTTTTTCGAAAAGTAGCAGGAAATTTCATAAGAAAACTTGCTAAGTCAGGTGTCATTGCTACTCAAAAGAAATGAAAATGGTATCCTTCATAAATAGTCTGGAAAAGATGCTTGCTTGCAACAAAAATCATCCAGAGAAGGAAATATTAGGCCTCACTATTTTACCCGAGTCTTACTTCACACAAAATTTGAAGAAAATAAAACATTATGATTCCTAAGAAAGAATTTGCTAATGAACCTCCCTCATTCATGTAGAAAGTTCTAATTAACTTTAAAAAAAATGTAAAAATAGAAGATGAAAATCCATGCTCAAACAAAATCACGACTTCCTATCAAACGATATAGTTCAATTAGAAATTTGAAGATCAAAAATACTGATAAACAGAAAAGAATGATTTTCTCTTTCTTTGAATGTTGAGTACAAATTAAACAAAATAGAATTTAGAAAAATTGTTGTATTCTTAGTACCCAGACTTCTTTCATCGACAACAAACATTGCTAATCCGTTTAAGGACCATTGCAGCCTCCACTCCTTCCAGAGCTGGAGCACTAACTAATATAGAAGCTCACGATCTTAGAGGCATAATGGTTGTTCAAGAAGACTTCAAGAAGATGACATGCCTTGGAGTAGGATGAGAAGCAAGTGGAAAAGAAAAAAAGAAGAATACTGATGAAGCAATAAGCCTCTTTCTCCTTAGAGTAATTGCAGCTGATTAAAAATTGGAATAAGCAGAGCATAAGGAATTTTGCATAGATATATTAAGAAAAAGAGAGGACAATACAAAACAGTGAGAAGAAAGACAAATACAGATAGAGTGCAGAGAAGTGCTATAATCATTTTAAATATTAAAAAAGGAAGAAATTTAGAGTTGAAAGGGTTCAGAAGGATTCTGAGCACCAACTTTAGCGAAGGTGGGGTTATAGAAGATTAAAACCCAAGATTTGAAACAAGAGTGTTTTTAAGACATAATCTAAATTGCTTCAACTTTGTTAATCTTTATTGACAGACACAAAAAATAGTTTTCATAGATGAATCTTCATTCTATTTTAATCTAACTCACAGTAGATTGCGGGCTGGATAATCCAATCCATTTTTCATTTGACTTCACCATGATTTTCAATGTTGGTAACAATATTAGGGGTAATTACCGAATTAAGTAGTCTTGGAATTCAGTTGTGGAGACAAGAGTGAGCTCAGGGAATATAATTGTATTCCTTCATTATCTAGTCTAAAGAATCATTCGGGAGTGGATGGCACTCAAATAGAGTGATATTATTGGATGAAGCCATAGTCCTAAAGAGATTGAAGTCATAGAAATTAATAAGATCCCTGCAAATCCCCCCAAAAAATAATACTCTCATCTATACCCCATAGAAAGGGAATAAGGGGTGTGAAAATTATGAAAGAAGCTGATTTAAAGAAGAAATGATCTGATTTACACTAAAAATAGATAAAAAAATGTGGAATGTACACTAAAAACTTTAGTTTGAAGGATATAGGTAAATGAATTAATCATTAAAAAAGAACATAGCTCTTTTTATATAATGAACTAGAGTTGAGTCCTTGGGACATCCATTAAACATTATTCCCTAGTAAGAGATGAAATCTCTCTTGCAAAATCGTCTTAGTAAATTTTCTATTAGGATTAAAAGATAAAAAATTAATTTTAATTGATAGACTCCAAAATGAGAATGAGGAAAAACACATTTCTAATCTGGTGCCCTTTTTCTTATGCTACCTGAACAATAAGAATCCCAAACATAAACAATATCTGGTAAAGTGTTATTTAACTCTAACAAGTAATTATTAATGAGTTGAAAGTCTTTGGGATTAGGGATTTTCGATCAGGATCTGGCAAGAATGCAAGAAAGATTGCTCAAAAGCCAGGTGAAATGATCATTCAACATAATTAAATTTAGATGGTGAAAATTACTTAGCTCCATGCAGCAATTGGGAAAAAGTAGAACCTCTACCATATTTCACAGCTTTAGAGGGATGTTATCTGCCCAATCTTGAGTCTATAGCAGTCACTATTCAATACCTCTTCGAATTATATGTGGAAAAGTCAAAAAAACTCTTGAGAAAAAACATTTAGTGTGCATTTATGCATATTACCCCTTTTTCCATTCAAAGTGTGAAATCCTAGAGAAGATAATCAGCTTTGACCTGAAATTCTTTCCTGATTCGATCTTGGCAAAATATTTTTTACGATCTATGTCAAAGAGCCTCTATTTGATTTCCCTATTGATGATTAATACACTATGTCAATCCCTTGTAAAATTCTTGATTATAACGAGTAGACTATCAGCAAAGTACGATCTTAGAGAATAGTGGAAAAAGAAATTCTCTCTTTAGACTCAGGAGAGGATGAGAGAGAGAGGAAATTGTAGAAAAGAAAAAAGAGAAGCAGAAGAAGAAAATATTACTAAGATATGAAAAGAACAAAAGAGTTCAATGAGCAAAAAGAAAATCTTAAAAGAGATATAAGTGAAGACATTGAAAGGAGATGAATGATCATTAGACCATCATAACTTTTCATAATTCATTCTCTTCCATCTACTAATTCTCTTTCTTCTTCTTTGTATTAGCTTTTTAATTGTGTGATTTGGCTTATAGAGAATTGGCTCTAGACATTGAATTCCCTGAACATTGTTACTTATGTTGAATTTTTGTTTTTTTTAATTCTAATTTATGAATAATTTTGCATCTTCCTTCTTGCATCAATAAACATCTAATCTTCATCATTAGAAGGAATCATCAAAGATATTGTTTGTGTATTTCATCATACAAGAGATTAATGAAGAAATAATTCTCAGTCTCATCACTTAGATTCTTTGATATTTTAATTGGCTTTGAATTAAGATCCAAACAAAATCCAAAGAAGGGAGCTTAAAAAAGGCGAGGAGAGAGAAGATCGATAAATGGTAATGACCTTCGACCTTAATATTTGATGGTGTGTAGGAAATTAATATTAATGAGCAGGTCAAAAATGATAAGATTTTTGATGAAATGACTTCTTTGAGAAAAGATAACAGAATTACTTAAAATGGAATGACCCTTCGAAGATTGCAAGTGACCTCATTCAATAATGATTTTGAAGATACGCACATCAAAGTAGCCTTCTCAAAAACAGAAATTGTTGAGCAAGCAAGGAAGGGACAATGATGGAATTCAATGATGGCAAAATAGTTGACTTCTTAAAAAAAGTTTCATCTGACAATATGACAACTGGACTGTAATAGGAAGAATACCAAACTTTCTTCGATTTGTTAAATTTCTCTTTTCTTGAGAGCCAATTGTACAACCATTAGGATACTTCTAGTTTGATTAAGAGATTGACAAAAGTGATATTCTAAGAACCAACCGAAGAGGTGAAGATGATTTCTCAATCAGCTTTTGACTATCATCAATCCAGAAAGGAGTTAAGAAAAGTTCGATGTAAAAGTATACGGATTGAAGGCCTCATGCTTACTAAGTATAGATTTTATTAAACCTTGCTTTCTCGTTAAATTATATTAAAAAATACGGAATACTTTAATAAATGAGATCAAATTAATGTTTCCTCAAACGGAAACAGATAATAGGATTTGAGTCAGAAGTTCTTCTTTTATTATGTGATAAGAAATATGTGAAGTATTCTCCCAATGAAAACCACTTCATTAAACTAACTATGTTTGACAGATATACCAAAGATCATTAGAAGGCAAAAAATCTACTATACATTTCTAATGGATATTAAATGAGGATCATGACCTAAGAAAAGTATTATGGTATCCTTGAAGACTGACTTCTCAAAGAAATAGACCTTCTATTCTCAACTACAAAGTTAGAAAGTTTCATGATGGAAGAAGATAAAATTTCCTTAGTGCTAGACTTTCGGCACAGTCAAATTTTGCTAGGAAAGTCAATCTCAGATTGAGTAAAAAGCAGTCATGAATGAAATCAATAAATAAATCCTTTTTTTATGAAGCGACCATATCACAATCAATCCACATTGGATGGTTTTATGATTGCCAAAATTGCCAGAACATCAGAATTTTGAAAGAACCAAAGAAAATTAGGATTAACTCTAAAAAAGCGAAATTGCTCCCAATCTGTAGCTTCTTTTCTAAGTAACTTTGATTACTGCAATAACTGGGCAAAATTAGTGAATGAACTTTCAAAATGAAAAATAATTCTTTTAAATAAAGAAGAATCCTATTTTTAAGATAAGGGACTTTTCAGTTCTTTTAATGAGATACCTTCATCAGATTTTCAGGCTTTAAAGACAGTTCTAACATTTATCTCCAAATACTCAGAAATCTCTCAGAATTCAAGGATCCCTTCTAGCTGCTAATGAGCTTCTATCAGGGTTTAATAATATATAACATGATGATAACTCTCAAAAGATTAAGGTTGGTAGGATTGAAGAAGCATAAAAGTCTATTGCTGTGTGAGAGCTAGCAATCTTAAAGATCAGCTTCTATATTCTTAATTTCATTGACTAACTCATGTCGAGCTTTGATGAAGTAAGGGACAAACGAACGAACACTAACTTTTTCAAAATCATTGCTTCGGCATAATATCAGATCCACTAAATACACCTACTGTTTCGAAAGCCTGCTTAATAGAATTGAAAGAAAAAACTCTAATGGAGAGTTAGGGACTATATGGAATCGAGCATACAGTAAGGACATAATAGGCTTTCATCAGCTAGCAGATTTCATTGTTTTTATGAGCATAAAAAATCTAAAAGGTATTACTAGAATCGAGCGTTATCTATTTTACTAACGAACTGTAATTTCTCTTCGATTTTTAGTAGCTTGAGTAGCTCTTTGAAGAAATAAAAGAAACTGCATTATTCGTAGCTGCCTTTTTCTGAACTACTACAAGTCCCGCTTTAACCAATAGCAGGGCAAAGAGAAATGTACTGCTTTTCTGTTCATTCCTCATATAGTTTCTCTCACCTTTTCGGTTCCATTTATACTTCTTTCCAGACTGAGAATCGATGCCAGTTTAATCAATATAAAATTTTTTTCAAGAGCAAGCTTAACTCTTAAGAAATTAAAGATTTGCTTACTTAATGTCTAGAGATCAATGGATTTGGTAGGATGGTAATATTTATGTATTTGTAGTAGAAATCAGTTCATATGTATTTACTGATGATGTTTTTTAACATTTTTACTTTAAAGAAATTCTAAATTGGAAGAATGAATCCGAATTAAGTATTCATTCGTTGACTAACTCCCTTCAAATCAATTTCCTAAATTGAGTTCTCAAAATGAGCTACCATTCCTGAGTAGCCAAAACTGACTTTCACTCAGAACTGGGTCTCACTTCAAAAGAAATAAAAATCCTTGCCATGCCGTGTCAGGGTCGATAAAGGATGGCCTCGTTTAAAAATCCCCTTCAAATCACTTTCCTAAATTGAGTTCTCAAAATGAGGACCATTCCTATGTAGCCAAAACGGACTTTCACTCAGAACTGTCTCACTTCAAAAGAAAAGTATATGAAAACTCCTTAATTTTTAATTCTAAACCTTTAATTATGTTATGTTAAGTCAAAGGTAATTAATTTCATAATGGTGAATTGTCTTATTTTTCTCTTTCTCGGCTTCTACGCGCATATCAGCGATGACTTGTCTGATGATTTACTCCATAGTTTCGATGGCAATGGTCTTGTTGTCAACCTCCTATCCCTTAGCCACGATCAGTGGTGCTGATTCCTTTTCAACAGGAGAACTAGGAGAATCAGATTAATGATCAGAACCAACTCGGTCCTTACAGAGTACTTAAATGGGAAGTTGTATTTGTGCAGGTTCTGGGATGGGGTGTATAATTTAAGGTAGGAGAGTGCTTCCATTTTCTCTTCAGTTCTAGGGATTTGTTGTGGAGTTTGGGTTTCTTCTTTGCTGTTGTGAGCAATCCTTGAGGAGTAGATATCAATGTGGATGGGTAATTTTGAGAAATTCCTACAATGTATTCTTCTATTATCACTGTCTGGTTTCACTCTTCCATGTTCAGTTTCTTGTGTAGAAGGAGTCTATTCATAATGGCGAAATGACATCTTCATTCTTGTCCTCCGTTCCTTCTGGGCTGAGCTTTTGGCTCGAAATTTCACTGTTGTGGTCCCTTCTTCCTGCTCCTACTCCTCCTACGTGTCAGACAGGCCGTATCCTCTCCTGGAAGCTGTTTTGCAGCTGTTAGTTCGAATCTGTGAGTTTTAAAAAAAAGGTGAACCGTTTTCGTTCTACTAGAACTAGGTCTGTTCCCCCGACAGCTTTCGGGCTGTCTTTTTAGAACGAATCACGTTCTATTTTAGGACCGACATGGTTCTGCCTATTAATACTAATTCTGGTTCAAATAATTTGGGTCTGAATTAGTAGATCCAATCTCCACATTAAATCAGAACCGAAATCGTTCTATTAGAACGAGGTCGGGGTGTCTTTTTAAAACCGACCTCGTTCTAGAACGAAGAATGTTGCAATGAGTCTACTTGAAAATTAAGATCAAAGATTTTCAGCAGTCTGTTTGCTTCTTCCTTGTTTTCCTGCTCCAGCAGTGTTTCTTGATGTGGCCTTTCTTCCCACAGTTCCAGCACGCTCCATCTTTACCCTTCTTTTCCTGAACTTTTTGGTATTTTGTTTCAGTGAACTGACTGATAATGAGTTCTTTCATCAGGTCCTTGAGTTCAGTGATCTCTTTTTCCAGTTTGGAGACTTTGTTGTCCTCCTCATTAGGGGTTGTTGCTTTCACTTCATCCTGAGTAGGAGCATCTTTTTTCCCCTTGGCGTTTCTCATCTTCAGAAATTAATCATGCCTTCTTTAATCCCTAGTATTCTCCACAAGGACTCTAGCAAATTCAATGGGCATAGGGGGAAAACTCTTCTTGATGCTATCTCTGATAGTGGGGACCCTGAGTGCATCAGCTTCATGGGGGTAATTGGCTCTTCCTTCGTTTTTTCCATATATAAAATGCGGCAGTATAATTAGGTGCGGGGAACCGAGTTTCTTCCAGATAAATTAAACATATTCCATTATGAATGGAGTGGACTCACACAGCTCACTCCTTAACTCAGTTTCCTAGGAGTCCTGTTCAGTTTTTAACGTTGATCTTTTCAGCTTTCCCTTGACAGACGTTGTCAATAATGATACTGTG
>JAGYYR010000109.1:0-12264 GCA_021439965.1 Uronychia setigera | reverse complement strand
AACAGGATAGACTATCATTAGAATTAACTTCAAGATCGAAATTGGGGGGGGGGGGGGGTTAAATTTTTAACTTCCCATTGGTGACTGAGTGACAATGATTGTCCTGAGGAGGATGAGACTCAACTATATTTCATTTCAAAAAATCTGAATAAGAATAAGAATGATTAAATAAGTCCAGTATATAAATTAAAGGGGCGCTCTACTCTCAGGGGTTTCGGATAGTGAAATTCTCAATTAGATCAGAATTTAACTGATCAGAAGTGGTGCCACCATACTAATTATTTGAAGTAACAAAATCACCCAGATTATGAAGTCCCTTTAAAAACACCAAGATAGAATCTATTCAACTTTTTTTATTAAAGAGGATAATTCAACAGAAGCTTGCATGAGTGGGAGAAGCTTTATTGAAGAATAGATTCCAAAAAATGAAGCCAGATGATTCTACTACAATCTGCAAAGTTTTTAATTGCATAGTTAGCGAATCCAAGTTAAGTGATCCATTCGCTGACTAATTCCACCGTCAAGGACCTAATTCCTTTTCCAACCTCAAATAACTCAAAATGAGCAATACCCTGAGGCATCAAAATACCAAGACATCAAACTCAGATCCAAACACGATCAAATCCATATCCAAAAACCCACCTTCCAAAAATAAAAAATCTGACCTTAATTGAACCAAGTCGGTTCAAAATCGGAAGACCAAGAACTCCAAGAAAAAGAAGAAGACGCAGGACTCAACGAAAAAGCCTGACGCACATGTAGATGACTCTTTGGGCCAAATTGACCCACATCAGAATTCAAATTCGAACGGTAGCATCAATTGCGTCAAAACGAATCCCTAAATGTCACTAAAGAATCTTGACTCATAACCTCAACTACCTTGCTTGAACCACCATCCTTCAGCGTGCGCAGGGGTTAGAGGGCAAATTGAGTACCAGGATGAAGAGATCTACCAAAACGAAAAAATTGAAGATGAATCTCCACATTTCCAGAAATCGGAACCAACAGAACCAACTCGGTTCTGCTATCAAAATGAAACTTTCGTCAAATGTCACAAATGACGAGGAAATGGAGGAGGAAATAACTTGTGAGCCTATTCAGGCTCATCCAGATGCGTAATGATGTTCAAACCCTAATTAGGTTATTTGTAAGCGTCCATACGAATCTCACACACCGCAACAAAATCCACAAAGAAACTAAAGTTCCTGGTGTCCCCTTCTTCAAACTGAAGTATGCTCATGCATCAAATTAAGCGGGAAAAAGGAAAATGGACATGGACCATGAGACCTTGGAAAGGAACAAGATACTGTGATTCCATGAATAGCACAATTCAATGTGGTCACAACAAGTCATCTTCCAATCAACCATCAAAACTTTGTGAACCTTTTAGATACAGCTGGAAATTGATACATGGACTCCTAATCAACCATATTTCAACTCCAATAATTTCTAGCCTTCAAAACCTTTTTTGATAGTCATTATGACTTCATTTATTTTTCACAATTTTTTGCCAATGTAATTTGATAAGCGATTGGTTTCCTATAACCTCTCTTTCCCTGACTTCTGATTAAGGAGCCATTAATTAAGCCACATACTTTAAACTTTGAGACTAGTTTCAGTGAAAATTATTACAAAGCGTACATACGCTTGCTGCAGCTGATTTTTATTCAGAAGTCTTTGATCAGTTTATCCCTGGTTATTTGTTTATCTTCTGCATACCCTTTAAATCCCTTAAGATTGACGTCCTATACCATTTTTTTTTGTGAATCATCAGATCAAATAATGACATACTCTTATTTTAAATTTCCTGGATGATGTCACTAGCCATTCCCACGTTTTTCACGATTAAATTTACGCTTCAGTCTCTCAGATTTTAGAAATACATGACCAATTTTTTTACCTTACCCTTGAATTTGTCAAATCAATCAGTTAGTACCTTAATATCAGCATCCTACTGAACTTTCTCATCTTTACAACAATTTTATCAATCATCACCACTGTTTGAACTTTCATGTTCCTATTTCATATGTCCCTGTTGTTCAATCAAGTAGAGACCCTAATAATTTTTCTATAAACAGTAACTTCAATGCTTTAAATGAAATCAATAGTGATGATTCCACATAATTTAAATAAGTTGCCTTTTAAAATTCAGAATAGTTGGACAATATCTATCCTTGTTATTCTATTTTAATTGTAAAGGTACCTGGTAAGATTGAAACAGCAATTTAAATCTGGAGGAATTTCTCATTACTATTCAGAGCATGAACAAGCAATGATTGCACTTTGTGGCCGTTGTTCATTTTAACAATCCCTAGAATAATCGAAGGAGTCCATTTCCTACTTAAGATGAATGGATGGATGATTGGAGCCTACCTTGATGTTAATTTATCTTTTGAGAACAAACATCTCTCCTTAATGACTCAAAACCAATACTCTAAATACTCTATAGGAATCTAGAGCAAGAATATGGACCAGCTCTAATAATGTTCGGTCCTAAAATTTTGGTAAATTCTCCAAAGGTTTGGGTGCGAGTTTTCCATTAACCAAATAGAAAGGGAAAGTTTTTACCTCTTTAAGGGTCCTAATAGTTTAGCTACATCTCCCAATGCAAACTTCCTAATAACCATATCCTTATTACCTCTTGATATCATCATCCTTTATATTCTTTTGGATCTCCAATATTAACATCCATTTTTGTCAATGTATTGTACTTGTAGAAAGTTATGCTATAAAAAAATTGGTGAACATTTTATCCAACTAGTTTCCTGATCAATTAAAAGTAGGTTACCCTGAAAAACTTCACCCTAATCTAGCTGCTCAATCTACTTTTTAGACTCTATTGTTGTTGAAATCTGAAGCCAATATCACTAGGTTCTATGGGTACCTGTGTTTGACCCTCTTCATCATTGCATTCATTACTATATTAATTTTGAGTTGTTATTTTGATTCTCCTTCGAAATATAAACATTAGTAACGTCCAGAAATTTACCTTAATTACAAAGGTTGTTTTCATTACTTTTTTCTCAATGTGTTTTTACATTTTTAGATGAAGTCTAAACTTTCCTGAAATAATTATAAGCATGATTAGGTTCCTCTTCTTTCCCATGTAAAAAATTATCTGACATGTGTTTGATTGAGCTAGACTTGGTGAGTCATATGATCAACCATCAAGCTCAGAATCTATTAATTTGAGCTTGTTCTCAATCCCAAAAACATTGAGTGCAGATACCTTCATTAAAAATGTACCTTTACCTACCTGTACTATGATTTTCCTTGATCATGTTTATTTTATCTCTAATCATATTTTCACCAAGAAGATTCCTGGAACAAGGTTCCTTTCAGGTTATTTAATACCAGGATGCTTCTTCTTATAGTGGCTTCTCATACCTTGTGTCAGATTTAAAGTTTCTCATTCATTATTAGCAAGGAAACTTGGAGCCTGACTTTCGATCACCAATATACTCGCCTTAATTTGATTAGACATGCCCAGAATCTTTCTAAAAATACAACCCTTGTTCCAATGAATGAATTTCTATATGTGGTTTGGATTAATTCTGGTCCTTCTCTCTCCTTGCTTGATCCACACTTCATTTTTATCTACTAGTGGATCAATTCAAGGATCCACATTGAAGCCCATTTTGAGATGGTTTCTCTGTCCTCTCTTTCTTCTTGATAAGATGATTTAATGTTATTTCTATCTCCTAATCTGGGATAGTTCTTAATCACCTCATCCAGAGCCTATTTGTTTTCAAGTCAGTTCTTGAATTACATTGAGTGATTTGAGCAAATCACATCTATTATTTTTGCCCCATTTATTACCAAATGACTCTATTAGAGAAAATATTTTTCTGATTGCTAATTTTTTCTCACAACTCCTTTCGGGAACTAAAGGATCCTTTTCATCAGCTTCATTTTATTAGAATTTAAGGACGGTTACTTTCCTTTCAATTTTAGCATTACAGTTAACGAATAGGAATTGCAACAAAGTAATGTTCCATTGTGAGTGAATCCTTCGCATTCTTCTTCATATATTCTTCTTTTTTTCAGTAAATTTCTTCAGTTTTTGGCAACTGAGATTGAATTTTCAGAGGCATTTAGTCCATTTTATTTTTTTAGCTGGCTATCCTCCTCTCCAAACTCTTGTGATTTATTATTTTTATCGTGACTTAAATCAATTAATTTTCAGAGATTAAAATGCTTCATTATTTAATCAATGAAGAGGAGAGCTCTTTCTTGTCCCTGAATTTCAGTAGTCGTCCTTTTCAATTTCCTTATCCAACTCCATTTCCTAGATCCTTGTAGTGATTTGTTATTTTTCTTATTCTTTTAATGATGCTATAGCCCTTATATTTTAGCAATGATAGTTAGTGGATTCCTCAAACAGGGTTCTTCTTCACTGGCTCTTCGAGTCTTGTGGTCTGATGAATAACCCTCATTCTTTATCAGCTTCTTCGATGGTCAAGATTCTTAAGATGTTGGTTTTTCTCAAAGATGTATTTTAAGCAGCAAGACAATTTACCGTCTCAATTTCTTATCATCTACTCGTCTATAAAATATCGAAACTTTTTACTTTTTCTTGAAGTAGAAAGTATCTTTCATCTGTGGCCTGCTTTAACCTTTGTCATTATTATTTTCTCCTTTTTTGACTCCTTTAGATTGATCACTTTAAGACTTCATGTAAGATTTCATACAAATTCACTTCCCTTATCTCCATTCTTTTCTAAATATTTATGATCAGCTATTCCGTATTCTAGAATGAAAGCTTTTATATATTCAAAAATTAAAGAACCTGAAACTTGACAAGTACTCGTGTTTAAATGTAGCACTGTAAACGTTTAGCCTCTTTTAAAAGTTGTAAAAACATGTTTTCTACATTGTCAATGAAATTATTTTGGACAAGAAGAATGAAGAAAGAATAGATTCCTAGTAGATTTACCTACCTCCTAGTTCTTGGAAAGGGCATTCACACAATTATTTGTTAATTTCGAATTAAATAGGTATAGGATAATAAAGAGGAATCAGTAAAGAATAAAGGGTCTTTCATCATTCATACCTCTGAAAATTAAATAACCAGATCATCGAAAATCCCACCTTGGTAGAAGGAGTTCTCAATGTTCTTGTAAGCTGAAAGTTCAATACTTGAGTGTCGAGTTCTACTTTTTCTTTTTTCACTTCTTCAACACTTTTCAATTGTATTTGTCAATTTTATTTCAAGCCAACCTCTACTTCTTCGTCATTCTCCATTTCTTCTCTTGTCCTACTACTTCATAAAGAATCCTTGATAAGATAAACTCCTCTGTCTTTTCCATTTAAATATTAAAGATTAAAGTATTTATGAGGATAATTGCTTGACAACTTAATGGACTTTTTTAAAGCCAACATCTTTAGGGGTAAATTTATTTCCATTCTCCTTATCGATTTTTTTCTTCTATTGTAATTTATATTCTGTGATGATATCTTTGATTTAATTTGGAGCAAGTATTGATAATCTAAGAGAGTTTGCAATTGACACTAACATTATACAAGGAAAGTTCTGTCAATCTTTTCCAAGTGTCTAAGATCCTGAATCTATGGTTAGATCTCAGTTTTTTCTATGGGAAAGGCCAGAAGTTCTTTTATAGTGAGTCCACTCAATTTGGGTACAGCCCTTAAAACTAATTTCCTCTCCAGAGACTAATCGAAAATAAATGAAGTTGCGTTACCTTCTTTGACCCTTTCATGATTTATTTTTTGAGTTGTTGATGTCGATGCTATCAATGAGAGGAAGGTAATTCTCAAGCTCCATTTTTAGGAATTGTGGACACCTCTTCTTTAGAACTGATAGTGGAGGTCATTAGGAGGATAAACTGGGAATAGGCTTATGGACTGGGTACTCCTTTTACAGTACTGGAGTTTTTTAAATTCTTCAAAAAATTAATAACCATATTAATTTTTAATTGAATTTGAAATGTTATCAGTTCAATTAAAATTTTTGAGAAAACGCGTAGGATTATTAGAAAATCGGATTTTAATTAGAGAAAATTTATATTTCTCCAAATTTGTTCATGGGAATCACTCAAAATCCTCTTCATTATAATTGTTTGCTGATTATAAAAGTACATTAACTCTTGATCTGAAGAATTTTGAGTTTAATAAACATCAAATAACAAACAACACCGATACTAAAGAGGTTTCATTATTTAGATCTTTTACTAACATTAAGGTCGAAAAGAATTTATTTCCACAATAAATTAAAACATCTCTTGATAAGATGATTTGGGGATTTGGGGATTTGGGGTTTTGGGGTTTTGGGAATGAAACTGATCAAGATATTATCAAAATCTTTTATGAATATGAAACAGCAGTTGATGGATTCCTTTTATGCTATAATAAGCTTATAAACTCCTAATGCTTTAAGACAATTGTTATCTAAAAATTAATCTTCCAGTGAATGTCATCACAAACAATTTTTGGTTAAGTCCTCTTCTATTAATTCTAAGTATGCAATCAACAGGACTCTTATTAAAATTAAAAGGATGGAAATGGTATCACACGAATAAATTCTCTCAGAGTTCCTTCCCGAAACAAAATTTAAAATGAAATTCCTTGAATTCATTTTAAAACATTAAATTTCATGTATAAAATTTTTAGAGATTGGGGATTCAAAAATTGGCAATGTGTTAATAAGAAGGAAAAGAATAAAGTACGTATACCAAGGAACCTAAGCAATGGTAAAGGAAATATTAATGTTAATAAAAAAGAGAATCAAAGCAAGAAAGGTTCTCTTTTTGAAAAAGAACTCAAGGTCAAACTAATCTAGGAAGTGATTTGAAAATAAAAGGAAAATTTGTAAATTTCAAAGAATATATAGATAATTACATCAGATGTCTCCTAAAATATCTGATAATGCATGAAGGACTCTTCAACTCTTCAAGAAATTTGAGATGGTGATTATTTGGATAAGGGTCTATCAGAAAATGAAAAAGACTGCACAAGAGAACTCATCTATACTTAAAAGTCCAAAATTTTCTAATTCAAGATAAATAAAGAGCTTCCCTATCTTCTTTCAATCTTCAATAGGGGAAATTTTTGAAATTTTGAAATACACTGAGCTATAAATTTCTTCACTACTTCAATTTGTGTGAATGAGAGGAAACTATGGGTAAGAGACAATCTTCTTCTATTAATTTTAATGAATATTGTCTCTGAAGATCGAATGATTATGCGTAAATTAATTTAAGCTTTGCCAAATTTGATAAAGGCAGCGGGAATATCAAATTATAATTTCCTGTTGAATACATGATGAAAGTGAAGATATATTGCTAAAAGACACTTTCCTGAGCAGTTCTTTGCCAAATGAGTTCAAAATTTCAGTGCCCTACTTAACTAATCCAAGCTTCCCCTCAATAGTAAGTCATCATACCTTATTTTTCAGAATCCCTCATAATCATTCAATGGAATTCATAGACGGTGTATAAGGAGGCCCATATACCAATTTCCAGTTCTCAAGCTCTGGCCTTGCCTCTGCAGAATGATGGATGCTTGCACTAAAAATTAGAAGAAAGAGTACTTATCAAGATAAAGATAGGGTTGCTATTAATGATGAGTGAAAACAACCCTTCTTAAGTGTGCAATAAATCTCCTGAATCTGTCCCCTCTTATGGTCCCTTCATAGATCTTAAAATACATATCCCCATTTGTTCCTAAGGCTCCAATGATTGAGAGCGTGACAGAGACTCTTGGAGACTTAAAAGAGAAACACTTTAGTCCTCTACAGCTCCATCCACTACCTTTATGAATAATTTGTAAGTTGCATTCATCTAAATAGTAGATTGGAATGCCCTTCTAAATAATGCTTGATACTTCACAGGCAATTTTTCTCCTCAAATTCATGTTTTCCTTTGACATTGCTTTGGGGCATGTCTTCTCAGTTTTTTTATAGGTAAGACCATGCTTTCATGCAAAAAGATAAAATGTTGTGTGAGGGATAGACTCCTATTACAAATTAAAATTCTCACACATTCGCATTCTACATACACGTAAGGGTTCTTAGTGATTGATAGGGTTATTGTAAAATGAAAGAATAAAGTTGGCATGTGTCTAATTCAACTTAAACTTGGGTTTGGCCTTCTTTGTATCCAAAGATCAAACATAGGATTACTTCAAGCTCCTTGCCTTTATATTGGAAATTCCAAGGCTTCTGGCAACTTCCTTATTATTGAAGCCTCATTCAAAAAATTATTTAGCTTTTGAAAAAAGTGGATTCTTGAAAAATGAATCATTTTATTGAGATTTACTGTAACACTTTCTTTCTCATTTATTAGATGACTACCTAGATTTGGTCTGTTTTAAAATCGAGTCAAGGAATTTCAAGCATTTTGAAGGAGTCATGGTTGGAATAAAAGGCCCATCAATTACTTTTTCCACACCTGTATTTTTGAATGAGTCAGACTCAATCAACAGTCCTTCCTCCAATACAGCTGATTATGGTAAATTCACAAACTCATCTAATGTAGATTAAAAGGCTGAAGAAAATTTCCTTTTCTTCTGTTGTTAAGCCATTGTTTTTTCAAATAAAATTTGTAATTGCAAAGAAATAATCTGAGTGTTATTTCAATGAATTCTGGAGGTAAGAACAATTCTGTTATTCAAAGTATAAATCGTGGAGAAATCAATTCAAATGAAAAATCAGAATGGCCCAGAGCTCTTTAGTAAACTCAAAGAAAAGTTTTAATTTGGAGGACCTCAACAAACACTACGGAGGCTTGAGGGACCTCCACGATGACATTTGCCTGAGGGGGTACATCCCTCCAGCATTTAATTCCCGGGCAACTTCTTTGAAGTATCTAGTTGATGTTTTGGATGGCAATGTCTTCAGATTAGAGAGAGCTAAGGCATCTTTTGGGTATCTCTATGTCAAACCACCAGCAATACAACTTCTCGAAACATTGGATGAAGAATTACAAAAGAGAGGGATGAAATCTACAGGCCTCAATCAGGATACCCTCCCTGACTACGATTGGCAATTCCATTCATTGATGACAATAACTAATGGTGATCACCCACTTTTCAAAAACCAAAATCCAGACTCAGCCAAAAGAGAATTGGAGAGCGGGAAGTGCCTTATTTAATGTCATAGGTTCCTAACTAACGTTTTGGTACAGCGATCTAAGGGGAAGGGACCTTTCAGGCGCTCGAGGGAAGAGGCTCTGGAAATCCGTAAGAAAAGAGGCCAGAGAAAGATTGATCGCAAAAAGAGGCAAATCATGAGGAATGAGTAGCAATAGCTGCGAGCTAAAGCTAAACTCAAAGAATTTAAAAATCAATTCAAAAATTTATAGCGGGTAAGAAAACTACTATCTATTAGGAGGAGAAGGAGAAAGACGAAGAAAAGCTGAAGGGAGAAAAGAAGAAGCAAGGGGATCAGGAGATGGAGAGTGAAGAGGGATCCGGCGATAAAGTCTAAGAATATTAATGACTTCTTGGAGCAAGGCACAATAATTTGTTTAAAAACTAAAACAACCAAATGATTGCTGGGATTTAATATCGGACAAAGTATACTTTGAAATAACAATCCAGTTGAGGATAAGAAAATTTGTCCAAGATCATAGTTTTAAAGGAAAACTTATAGTACTGGGACGAGGGAACCAACTTCTTAAAATGGTTGAGAAATAAAAGGATTTGGAAAACTAATATTGATAAAACAATGGTTCTCATATTAAGTTCATCAAAGGCTAAGCCAAGGTCATTTATCATGAATATAATCAAGAGGTAATTCAAGTGATTATATAAAGCAGACTCAACCAAAGTCAATTATGGATTGAAAGGTTTGATGCAAGATTTTAGATGAAAGCTGATCAACTCAATTGGGACCCACGATCCCTGAAAGGGCAATGAATCAGAGGAATTATGCAAATTCTCCCAAACATAATTTTCAATTGGCCCCCTGTCCAGTCACTAGAGTGAAGGATTGGGGGACCACTTAACATAATTTACGCATATTAAAGTTGATGAAAGCAGCATAAATTAATGAGTTATCGCATCCAGAAGTTGGTTTTCAAACATGAAATCTTTGATCCTGCATGAAACCGTATTGGAATTGATTTTTAATTTAATTGCTGGATTTTCCTAAAAGGTCTAGAGCCTTGATAGTAGCAGAATGGGATCTGCAACAGTGCTTAGGACAACTTAAAATTGGATGATGATTGAGGGATTTTTGTAGTTGATGATATATGTATTGAAGAGTAGGGGGAAGAGTACGTAAGCCATTTCCTTTTTGGCTGTTTCTTCCATTAATTTTACTTAAATAAATATTAAAAAAAAGACTACGTACTAGTGGCTACAGCAAAAGCAGAACCAGCAATGGTAGAGCTTTCTGCTGCGAGTGTTGTCCCATGTGCTCCAGCAAGAGCTCCTCCCTGATGCAGCTAGTTGAGCTTGTTGCTTTGGCCATTTGCAAGACTGATTAAATGTACAGTCCCTAATCGATGATATTTGAAAAAATAATATTAGAACTTTAAAAACAAGGAATAACAGGGAAAAAATCTGTTTCTTGTTGGTAAATCTAAAATCAATTTTAGTTTACATTCATAAGAACATAGAGAAGATTGGGATTTCCTTGAGCATCACTCAGCTCCAGAATGAAATATTCAATTTGGTAAGGAGAGGAGTCTGTAATAAATGAATCAATCTCTTATCTTTATAAGTTATAGTTAGAAATTAGAGCCTCTCAAAAGCTGTAAAATGAATATTTCGCCTTGGACTACTAAGATATGAAGAATCTCCTTAATAAGATCCCAATGACAGGATCCAATGACTAATCTTTTTAAATTTTAAGTTCTAAGTCACCATAAAAAAAACATAATAACTCCTTGCAAGCTACTCTGTGCTTGTTGATCTCCCCCTATGGAATCCTTAATGCTACATATCTGACAAGTACCTATTAGGTTTTCCATTATAACTGTGGAACCACTTCCAGTTAAGACTGAGTAGGGTCTGCTATTTGAATCTTTTTACTCTTTCTAGAAAGGCTACTTCATTAATGAAATTGAGAGCCTTAAATTGTTATTTTAGTTACTAAGATATTCAATTTCTCCTCCTATGCTCTCCCTAAAGCAATAATCTTCTCCCTTTATGCCTTTTATTTCCTTTTTCAGTTTTATTCTTTGATCTCTGTTAGTTTCCTCTATTGGGGCACATTAAATGTTCTATTTGAGTCCCTATTTTCCTTCTAATAGATCAACTTCCAGAGTCATAATTTTTCTGGGATTTAATCTTCCTCTGGATATCCAAGATTTAACTCTTAACTCTCTTTTATTTTCTTCTTAATATTGGAGAAGACTCTTTCTTACCAATTTATCTCCTCTTGTGATGTCTGCCAATAATTGGTGGGCATATTGAAGCACCTTTTTCCAAATGTCCTAAGAACTGTGATGGCTGAGTAACCAATCTAAAAGGTTCTTAAATGGTGTCAATATGAGATGCTTCATTAGTTTCTTGGATGAATTTGGACTTTTTTCTAAATGCTTTACATAATCCTGTGCTTTCAAAACTCTTACTCAAGCCCTTATTGAGTATGTTTTTGATGGTTTGAGTAGTTTGTTAAAAGCTTTCCATTTTTCCTCAGCATTTTTAATATCACTATTGATCTAGATGATGGAGAATTTAAACTCTTTGTAATTTAATCAATCCCATTGAGGCCTTCTTAAGCTTTACATTTGAGTCTTCTTCAACCAATTCTAGCAGTTCTAATCTCTCCATGATGTTTTTAATGTGTAGTTCATGTTACTTTATGACATCCAGATCCTATGATTGATTTAATGAGAGTATTCTGGGTCATCTCCATTTTTCTTAATACTCCCTATACATGAATCCATTATTTTTTGAGCTCTCATTACAAATGTATTAAGAAGTCCTTTGAGAGTTTGGGAACTAAAACCTTGTGAAAATGTATTCGTGCTAGTCCAGGAGAGTAGTTTACTTGAAAAACTAGCTCTGAATTCTAGACTATGTTCTCATGGTGTATTGAAATTCTTGTGCTCCATCAGATGGATCCTTAAAAGTCTAATAAGAGCTCTAGACTTGCATCTATCGCTCCCTCCATAGTTGGTTGAGCTCAATGAGGATCCATCATTTACAATTTTAGAACTTCTTCAGGAAATTCTGCTTAGATTAAAGGTTACTCTACCATCTCATTTGATTTAATTTAATTTAATTTTAAATATATTAATATAGTTTCTAGGAATTCTGGATTTTCACTTTTTTACTGTAATTAGGATGAAATCT
>JAGYYR010000108.1:0-12284 GCA_021439965.1 Uronychia setigera | reverse complement strand
GTGAGTGATGGTTGAGGTAGTGTGGAGTTGCTGGGTCGTTTAATTATCAAAATGGTTAATGAAAGTAGGCCTGCGAAATCCTTCCAAGGGAATTATCAGAGGCCTCAATCTCATTCTGAAGCCAAATGAAGATCTAATAGTTTCAAGAATGTTTCAAGTGCAAACATCCAGGACGAGCGAGCCAATTCTAGCTCAGGAAGCCCTGTAAGGATTGGATCTTTTGGAAAACTTGGTTCAGCTTCAGAAGGGGGCAAAAACAGATCAGTTTCAAATGGGCAATTAAACAAGAGGACCAAAGTTGCAAGGGAATTCGCAGTTGAGTTGAAGTCCTGTATAGGAAATACATCAGCTGCAGTATAATCGTTGGTTATGGCAGCCGCTGCCAATGCTACAGCCAAACAGCAAACTCTTTTGCAGAGTCAATTAGGAACTTCGAAGACTGTTATAGGGCACATCATTGGAAATGACTTTGACCTTACTGAAGAAGTTATGGTAAGTTTTAAATTCGTATGACAGAATTCAGGGATTTCAGGGGCTAGTTAGACCAGCAACTTACTCAATATATGAGATGAATGAAGAAATGATGGGAGAAAGTTCAAAAAACAAAAATAAATTGAAGACCAGAGTCCCTACTAGATCATGAATTTTTCTTAATCTATGGACGGAGGAGAGAACTACTAAGCACACTCATGACCGGATTATCCTTCATCAGTAATGAATAATGAGTAAAGAGATCTCACCAAAAAGCTCGGGAGTGATGGAAAGCGAAGAAGATCAGCAATAAGTAGTTCAGCTTCTCACTACCGCACGGAACCGCATCAAGAAGACACAAAGTCAATTTGCTTGAGCAGTGGAGAGAAGAAAGGGAAATCTATGAGGAGCCTGATGACCAAGAGCACTTCTGTGAGTGGTCAGGATGGTCACTCACATATAATGGCAAGAAAAAAGAGTTGTAAATGACTAGTTTAACTGATATTAGATGAAAACTAAAATAAATCAGAATATGATATGGAATGCTCGTAGTTTAAAAAGAAGCAAACTATTAGTAACTTTTGAGAAAACACTGAAAAAATATCCCACAATTCATTCTCCTAATAGTAGAATACCCTTACAGCTCAGAGTACAGGACACATAGATTCAATGATCGATGAATCCTCTATTTTCGGAAATTCTTCTCAAAACCATATTCACTCTCTCACATCAAATGATTTTAAACCAAAACCACCTGGAAGCTAGCACAACAAAAATGTGCTACTCTCTCATACTGCTAATTAATCGACAGGAAGGAAACAGTACAAAGCTGGAAAGATCACTGTCATTAAAAACTAAGAAAAAGGTAAAGATCTCATACCTACCGATCCTGAAATTATTGCTGCATCAATTGATCCTTCATCAACTTCTTCCACAAAGAACTCAGCCAACCATATCAACCATCCTATTCATACTGAAGCAAAACCTATGAGACGAAATCACAAATGATCATCAACCACCCTTACAGTGTCCCATGTACGAAATATCAATGGTCGATCTGAAGAAAGGAACAACACTGTCTCTACTGGGAAGTTAGGTCCAAGAAACAACCAGTATGATAATTTAGGGAAAAAAGGAGTGCAGAATCAAGTTGAATACAATTCTGAGGACAACAGGTCTAAGAAAGGATTTAACAATGACTAAAGGTGATTTTCCAATGGAACTCTATCCTCTGATAAAATCATCAATGGGAAAAACTTAAATGGTAGCTCAGTTTCAGGAATAATTTCAAACTCTATTTCAATGTACCAGAATAATCATCTCAATATGAATTCTTCTACACAAGGCTCCTCTTAATAGTCAACAGTTGCTTCCAATGGGACTTACATTTAATAAAGACCTCTCACCTCATTAACAAAGAAGAAAAGCAAAGAATTTGATTAATTCAGGTATGGACTTAATGATCAGAAAAAGCAACAATAACAACAACAATAGACAGGCAACTCCTAGAGCTAGGGAGGTTCAGCAAATAAGAACAATGAAAAGACTTCATTCACCAATATAACTGACAATTCAAGTTCTATTCTTCCCCATGCTTAGCATAATGCTGTCTCTTGAATAAGCTAGTACTTCAGCAAAAGAGATCAAATTATCATCCATGTAGTTGATGGCACTAAAAAAGTGAGGAAAGACTTTGTCTGTAGTAGATCTCTTCTTCTCAAGCACATGAAATACTTTGAGAAGACACTAGGCACTTCAACTACTAATGGATTCTCAGATTATGACATCTCTGTTCATTGTGACATGATGATCTTCGAGTGGCTCCTCAAATACATTCGCTCAATTGAAGAAAAGCTAGTGGCATTACCTTTGAGGAAGGAATCCTGTGGATTCAGTGAGATGGTTGATGAGTTCACAAAGAAGACAGATAAAGTTGAAGATAAGTCAGCCACAGAGATTGATTTTAGCACCAGCACTACTGGTCTTGATTTCAATGCTCATTGAAAGGGACTTTTTGACTATGATAAACTGCTCTAGTGAAAAGTGGAATACAACGGAGTTAAGTTCAAGCTGGATACCATCGACTTGACTTTGAGGGTGACAGATGAAGAGACTCCCTTTATTGAAGTCAAAAATGTAGTTCCATTGCTGATTTCTTCTGAATTTTTGAAAATCGATTCTCTAGCCAAGCTTTGTGAAACTTTCATTGCAGAAAATTTTTATACAATCACAAAGCTTGAGCTAAATCTAAACTGCATCAAAAACAAAACTTTAAAAGAGATTGCATGATTAGTAGATATCACTCAGCAATTCCACCCTAGTGCAGAGAAAAGGAAGGACAAGATCATCTCATGATTGTTCATGAAGAAACTTGAGATCCTCCTCGACAACGAAGCCAAAGGAGGAGGAGACCCCATCCCATATCATTCGCTCCCACTAGATGAATGAAAAGCTAGTGAGTTGCATGGGAGAAAATTGCTACGGTGTGTCCTGTGTTAAGATATTTTCCCTTCGAATGATCACGAGAAGCTAGTGTGCTCAATTTGAATCAAAATGATGGACCCAGAATTCTGGGATATTAAATACGACAATTTTCCTAAACTAAGCTGAAACAACATCACTTAGATAGGTGCCAATGGGCAGCTCTTAGCACACCACATTGCAGATGTTGATTTTGATTCCAGAGTATTCCTTAATTTTGTTCGAGAGACCTATCGGCTCTCGTGGAAAGAAATCTACTGGAGAGTTTATGCTCGTTCTAAGGTCTTCTTTTGCTAAGATTGCCAATCCTACTATGTGTCTTCCCACATGGACTCATGCTAGCATCATGACCTCAAACCTAAATTTGCCAATGCTCAGAACTTAGGATAGTAAGGGGATGATCATAAACTAATAGGTATCCTTGTTGCTCACTGAAAACAAAGCAATTTACCATTTTCCCTTTGGAAAAGGGGTGTCGGAATTGAGCCCATTAAACTATCCTCAAGTCTGAGAGAGATAAAGAAGTAAGTCCATAGTATTAACTGAAGATTTGGGAGATTATCAGCAACCTTAAAAGTTCTCTAATCGAGCCTAAGATTTTCTCAAAGCAAGAGTCATAGTAGATTGATGCATTCAGCTTGACAGGTGCATTATACAAACACCAAGATAACTTGCGAAACTTAAACAGAGCTGCCAAAGGAATTGAACAATACTACATCATAGAGGATTCTCAAAGATCCACTGTCATCAATGATCTTGAAATGTAGTACAAATAGAAGATAGTTAAGCCTGAGAAGCTCACCAAAGCAGAAAGAATCCGTATAGCTGGTGGAGATGTTTTCTTTAGCTGGACTTCAGTCATTGGGACTAACTCAAATATGGATTTCACATATGAAGAAGTTTTCGACGATTTATTCTGGAGGATGACAAATGGAGAGAAATACTGAGAAGAGGTTTAAAAACTAAAAAAGAGAACTGAAGAACAAAGCAACAATGGACCAAACATAAAAGAGCACAATGTGGGACAATATCGGACAAAATCAAAGCAACTCAGCAAAAAATAGACTAACACAAAGCTAGTTGTCGTTGAATAGAGTGATGCTAATCAATTGAATTCAATGTTTTCCCAAGGGAAAGATAGTGGAGGGAATTCTCCTTCTTCAGATATCTCCTAGAATTCAGACAAAGTTATAGTGTCAGCGACTTAAGGCAAGTAAATGGGGTTAGAGAAAATCAAAGGTAAACAGACCATAGAAGAAAAAGGGAAAGAAAAAGCGAAGTGTGAAAGTAGTGAGCTAAAACTTTAGAAGAATCAACTACGCAATTGCAAAGTTGATTTAGTAAGAGATGCAGATAGATCATGCATGGCTTCACTTGGAACTATTCTCAAAAGACTGAGATTACCTAGTATTGATCAAGATCCTATCTCTACAACCTCATTGAGCTAATCTAAGTCTTCTGTTCAAAAGAACAAAAATTAATGGGATGATTTAGCCCATACCTCTTAATAAAGATGAGGAAGTGCCTTGGTTAATGGAGTAAAAGGAAAGCTTGGTGGAACGAGTGTTTTGATGGGGAGTACTGGAACATAGCTTCTAAGTAATCATAAGTGAATATTAAGCAATGATGTCAATGGAAATGAAGTGCCATTGCTCGTTTAACAAAACAATTTCTTCCAGAACGAGAGGATTAAGTGCGAAGACCTAATTGATCATAAAGAAGAACAGAGTCAACCAGCCATTTCTCAGAGTATCAGTGGGAACAATGGTGGGGGATTAGGGAGTGGGTATGGATAAGCATTTCATAGAGGTCCGATGTACTATAGTAGATTCCGAGACGACTTGAAGATCAATATGCTTTCTGAAGGTGTGAGGAAGGAAAAAAAGGGATTTAACCAATTAGTTTAAATAACTCATGTAATCACTCCAAAGTCTTAAGATTAAGGTTCACTTGCTTCCTTTCTTTTGAGTTCCAGCCACTATTCTTTTCCACATCTAATGAAATCTCGCCTTTTTCCATTGAGAGTGCATGTTCAGAGATCTCGTCAATAGAGTCTCTTCCATGAACATGATAATGGGTTCCATATTAAATGACAGGAGTATCCATATTTCCTGACCTGTATTTCTCTTTTTCCACTAGATTCTGATTTAGATTAACATTCTTTGGTGGCTTATTCACTAATTAGTCCACATTAATAGGAGATGCATATTTTGAGGCAAGTTGGGAGAAATATTTGGGAGAAACTAATTGCAAAGCTCCCTACACTACTGAGGTAAAGCTTGACTGTCTAGAGTGGTAAACAATTTCTGCTTTAACTTTACTTCTCTTAGTTAAAACATCTTTCACTTTCAAAGTTGGATCTTTCTTAATTCCATAATCATACAAGGAGTTGAAATTGTCTTGTTTAGGAGAAGACCCGTTCATTGATGATACCTAAGATCGAGCAAACAAGAGTTAAGGATTCTGAATGAAGAAAGTCCCAAGCTCCTCATTTGAAACATAATTCTCCCTGAATAAGCTCTCTTCAAATCGAGGCTATGGGTTATGCCTTGCAGAATCCAGAGGGTTGATATATGTCGCTGCAAGAATACGCATATACTTCCCAAAGCCTTCCATTAAGTCTATTTTGAGAACTTGTTGAATCTCTTCCCTGCATAGATAACACAAGGCATTCTCCTTTAAGATCTTCACTCCACAATCATAACATAGACCTCCATGTCCGCATGACATCAAAACTCCATCACAGATCTCTGAGAAGCAAAGAGCACAGTCTTTTGCATTAACCTGTAGAGTCTCCATTGATTTGATGGTATGATCATAAGATATAGTCTTCTAATGTTGCCTTGTTTTATGATTTCCAGTAAATCTGAAATAAGACCGATTGGTACTCACTTTTTTTGCAATTGCGATAGCATTCTTGGAGAAGCAATAGAATGATGAAGGGTCTTTCTGTCTTTCTAGTGGTCAGAACGTGAGGACACTTTCCTCTCCCTTTCGAAATTTGACTTCTATCGATCGCTTTCCTCTTCATCTCCATTTTTTCCATAGACCTGATTGATTTCATCCATCATCAATTGTTTCTTTCCTTTCTAGGGAGGGAGTCTGAACAAGGCCTTGGACAACATAGTTGGAGAAGTGGTAATCATAGGGTCCTCAGTATCATCTTTAAGATTTATCTAGTGTGTATTACATTGTTTGTTGTCAGAGAATGAAGCACCCTGGAGATTCGACTTATCTTTTTGGTATAGCATTTCTTCCAAGTTAATGGAGTAATTGAGTTTATTTTTACTTCTGTATTTTTTCTTTGCCTGATGGATTTTTTCACGCAACTGCTTCACATCCTCTTCATTGCTTTTTTTGAAATAGGTACTTGTCAGTCTTTTCTAAGGATATAAGGCAAGTTATTACAATGAATGCTGGCTTCTTGAACTTATACGTGGATATGTCAAAAGCAGCCTAGTCTGGCTGCTGAGGAGCTATTCTGTTGAATCTTGCCCTCACTAGTTCTGGGATGTCAAGGGAATCGTCATTATAAAGAAGTTTCTCAAACCAGACCACTAACGTATTGTTGCACATTAACGTCATGAAGTAGCTGAGGGATAAGAATATGAGAAGGAGGAAGAAAGGAAAATACTCTGAATTGAAATCCTTTTCCTAAGAAGTAGATATTTCATCAGGATTTGTGGTTGAGTTAGATTTTTCTGCTTCTTCTTCTCTTTTATTGATTTCATCTTCAATGGTCTAGTTTTTGTCGATTATATGAAGAATCAAGATGAAAGTCGTAGATGCAAACCCTACAGTGACAAAAATGGCCCAGATGTTAGCCAGCACTGATGTTAAGATTTCCTCTTACGAAGTTTGCACTCATATTGTCCTTTCGATATGCACAAGAGGGTATAGAAAAATAGCCCTACTGCAAAGATGATAGAAATAGCTTGTATGGACATGCTACACCAGTATGCCCTTAATATTAAAAAGTAAATCCATACCAAAAGGTTGATGCCCAAGTCCAAGAAGTTGTTCCATCAAGTTTTATCATTATTGAAACTGCCAGTAGAATCCGAAGTACAACTCCAGTTGACTTGAGTAAATGGATCAGACTTAAGCATGGGCTTTATGGCCATTTTGAATAGCAAATAAAGAGGAAGAAGGAGGCTATTAGAGGAACCACAGCCACTATCCCTGTAAGAATGGACTAGTTGGGAATTGAGTATATAAAGATCATGATTGTTGAAACACTTATCAAGAAGTAGTGAAAAAATTGGCGAAGAAAGTAGGCCCTTCGATGATTGGTCCTCTTCCGCAACCTGTCAATCAGAGACCGTATTCCTTTGAAAGAATAAAATCCAGTCAGTGCGAAAATGCAGAATTGGGGTAGATCATATGAATCCAGTAAGAGATCTTGAGCTAAGAAGATGATAAAGAAAAGGAAGAACACCACATTGTATTCCAGGATTCGTCCAATTTCTCTCCGAATCCTCCTATATCTTTTTTGTTTACATTACAGCCATGCATCGATTGTCATCCTTTACATGAAATCATCTTGATTATCCTCTGAGATGGTCTAGCCCATATTAAACTAGGAAGAGCTCTATCGTGAGATCTCTGCTTCCAGGTTTTCATTGTCCCTGCTGTCTGTTTCTGTGTCTAGTTCTTCTCTGTTGCGCTACTGCAATTCAGATATACGCACAGGTTCTTCATCTACATCTCCTTCTTCGCTAATAGTAATTCTCTGGTTAGGGTTCCTGTTTCTCATTGGAGAGCGTAGATTTCTATTAGTGATAACAGGACTTTGAGCGATTTCTCTTTCCAATGAGACTATTCTTCTCTATTAAGAGACATGGTTTGAATGAAAAGAAGATATAGTCTGAAGGTTGTGGTTCCTTTCAACTGCAATGTTTTCCTACTCTCTCATACTAATCATTTCATTCTGCAAGGGGTCTTCAGATATTGCTGTTAAGTTTGTATTTCCTTATAATTGCTAGTCATCAAATTCATTCTCTTAGAATGGGCGAACCATGTTATTATAATCTCCATCATCTTCCATTAATATTCAGTTTCCAGTGTCCCTGCTTTGTCTTTGAATCCTACCAATTTCATTACAATCAGTTGAAGGAGTTGCAGAAATTTGATGACCTAAGATCGAGCAAACAAGAGTTAAGGATTCTGAATGAAGAAAGTCCCAAGCTCCTCATTTGAAACATAATTCTCCCTGAATAAGCTCTCTTCAAATCGAGGCTATGGGTTATGCCTTGCAGAATCCAGAGGGTTGATATATGTCGCTGCAAGAATACGCATATACTTCCCAAAGCCTTCCATTAAGTCTATTTTGAGAACTTGTTGAATCTCTTCCCTGCATAGATAACACAAGGCATTCTCCTTTAAGATCTTCACTCCACAATCATAACATAGACCTCCATGTCCGCATGACATCAAAACTCCATCACAGATCTCTGAGAAGCAAAGAGCACAGTCTTTTGCATTAACCTGTAGAGTCTCCATTGATTTGATGGTATGATCATAAGATATAGTCTTCTAATGTTGCCTTGTTTTATGATTTCCAGTAAATCTGAAATAAGACCGATTGGTACTCACTTTTTTTGCAATTGCGATAGCATTCTTGGAGAAGCAATAGAATGAAAGAGAGTGAAATTAAAATGGACAAAAAAATTGTTGATTCAATTTCTTCAGATGAAGATGATCTCCCAGTGTCAAACCAGACCAAAATCTCCAAAATGAGTAAATTCATGGGTTGAAGTAACTCGCTGAAATCAATTGACACATCTCATCAATTTCCTTATCATCTTGCTAATCCACCTTAGTTTGTGAAAATGGAGAGAAGGATTGAAGAGCACAACGCGATTTTGCATTGGTAGCAGGATGAATTCAAAACAGTAGTCCATATGTAGGACTTAGAAGTTAAACTCCAAACCTTCATGCAGGAAGCAGAGGAAAGGTTCAACAACTTCATGAGGGATGCCGAGTACTTGATTAACTCAAAGATGGATGAAAAAGTGTCGGAAAAGAAGCTTAGGCTTATATTGAAAGAGAAAGCTGGAGCAATGGAACTTCGACGAATTTAAAATAAAGTTGATGATGTGAGAGATATAGTGGAAAACTCTCTCTAGTCTATGCTCTCTGGAAAACAACATGAAATCAATATGGAGTTGGACAAGAAGGTAGATACCATGACTTATTGGTTAGTGCACTGTCCTTGATATGGAGCGAATGGATGAGAAGAAAGCTGATAAGACAGAATCAGAAGAACTACGGCTCAAACTCAACAGATTAGAAGCCCTTGTCAGTTAAATCGACATTGATGAAGGTGGTTCAGGAGGACAAGACGATGATAGTGGAATTGAAGTAGACAATGAGAGTGACGAACCTGATTCTGAAGAAATCCAAGATGAAATAGTAGACCTGGCAGATGTTAAGAAATCAGCGGCAGCTTTGGTTTCTGCTGCTAATTAATCAAAAGTTCCTGCTTCAGGATCATAATCACCGATTCAGAGTCCTACTTTGAATATATCCCATTTACCTCAATAACTAAGTTCCTTTGACACAGAGAGAACACCTACAACTCCAACACCCATAGTCACTTAGTCATTCTCAAACAACTGAAGGGAAAGCATTAAGGCTCCTAAAGAAATCAAACCACAGGTCACAGAAGATGACGACAGGCCGAAGAGCCAAAGCAACATGAAGAGGAGAGCATCCTTGATTCGGCCACCATCAAACATTTAAGAATTGCAAAATGAAATAGAGAAGGAGCAAGAAAAAAAAGAGGAAAAGAACCCTGAAAAGGAAAAATCTGCGTCTTCTGGAAGGCATAAAGGAGGAGAGAATGACTCTATTCCAGACAATGGAGGTGAAAAAGAAGAAAAAGGTGGATATGATGTCAGATCAAGATCAGAAGTAATGTCTGTTCACAGTCAAAATACCAATGTGTAATAGTTCCGTTCATCAGACTTAGCTCCCAAAGAAAGACAAGTAGAATCGGAAGTGCACTTATGAGGGCAACCAGCACTGCTCGATTCAAAGGACCCAAACCTAGACTTGGTGGGTTCGGGCCATAGATCACAGAAATAAACTAAAAAATTGTGGCACTGACTGCACTTTCGGAAAGCATGAGAAATGAAATATCAATGTTAAGAAACATGGCAGACACTTCAAAATCAAATGTCCTTGATCTGGATACAAGAGTAAAAAATAGCTTCATGTCCATAGATGGAAGAATTAATGAATAAAAACTCAGTTGCTCATTAGGAATTCCTTGAAATGAGAAGTTACTATAATGCCTCCCTTCAGGAATACAAGCAAATCATTGAGTATCTCTAGGTAATAACTTATTCATGATCCATAGCAAACTGATGAATCAGTGAAAATGGCAAGGAAGGATTTGAAAAATTTCTACAATTGGGCTAAGTCCGACAGTTCAGACAAACTCAAGCGAATTCTTACATTGGAGACCAACACTAACTAGATGCACTTGACTCTACAGAATCTGAAAGATAACAAAAGAAAAGATTTAGAGAACTTCAGGAATGAAATTATTTAGGTGAAAGACATGATTAATCAGAAAGAAATGGCCAAAAAGGTAAAGAAAAGTATGACAAAAAGCTGAATGAGATGGGCATTATATTGAACAAAATTGATAACAAATAATCAAACAATGAGAATTTCATTGTTGATGAGATTAACGCTCTTAAAGGTAAAATTGAGATTTAATATCAATAGAACCTCTTTTGACTCACATTGAAAATCTAAAGAAAGAAAATGAGGCAATGATGAGGGAAATTGACAGGACCCAGTGCCAGAACAGAGACATCTTTCACGAGTTTAAGAGGCTAGTCGAAGAACCTTCAATCATTAGCAGTACTAACCCATAAATTCAACCTTCAACTTCGGCAAATAACTTCAAGCCTCCTTACATGCACCAAACTGTTGCATCTTCCACAAGAGCTAACAACGTTCTACTTTCTTAGATCTTTCCAAAACCTATGAGTTCTTTACCTGGGCTGAAAAGGTAGAGTGGACAGAGACTTAGCTATGACAATAATGATAGAAGAAAAGGAAATTAATCCGTGACACCGACCTTGTCCACTTCTTTATATAACCAAAGCAGCTACTCATGGGTAGGAGCAGGAGGAGCTGCAGCTTCTGGAGGTGGTCAATAAGCAACTGGTTCAACCACAATTCCTACAACAGATAGATCTACTGCACCATAGATATCACACCGCTCTCACTACTCAGCATCAGCAGGTATTGACTTTCGAAGTGGACCTACTTCTAAGAAAAATTCCTAAGATCCATAGCATTATGGCTATCGAACTCCTCTTGGCATTAATCAAGAGGACTAATCAACACCTGCCGCACAGGCTAATTAAATATCTGGTATCGGTCGTCAGAACTATCCACAAATCTTAGGCCATTCCTAATAATACTTTTTAAGTGGTGGAGCAGGAAATGGGAAACAAAAGCAAGGGTAATTTAACCTTCAGCAATCAACTCTGCAATCATAATAGAATTCTATTGGATTTTAACCTGATACTACCAAAGATAGCCATAACTCAACTTTGGACTAGTCAAAGAAGACATCTCCCTTGAGAACTCCTATCTAAATATTGCCTATGAAGTAAAACCTTTAAAATGACTCCATTATGAGTATCAAAAACAAGATTGAAAGCTTCCAAAACAGATCCCTTGATTTTGAATTTGGAACAAGTGGAATTACAGGGAGCGGGATTGGTGGCCCTTCCTATCATCCAGATAGTGGGGCTGACACGAAAAGAGGAATGACAGTTGATGATTTTGCTCCTGCTGAGAATCATCACATTACAGGTAGTGTTTCTGTACCTCCTAAAAATTCTATCTATGAAGAAGCACAAGGTATGGTTTCTCTTTTAATAATTAGAGGAAGACGATCCTAACAAAGGAGAGTAGTTCAAACTCAAGAAATCAATTATCTCTCACTAGTAACAGCAAACAATATGAATTCCTGACAAGAAAATGAGCAGTAATAGCTTTAGACCAAAGAAGAAAAGTTCAAGTGGAATTAGCCCTGACATTGTTCTAAAAAAATTCAAAAATATCGTTGACAAGCCTCAAGATTCCTAAAATGAATCAGGATGTAAGGAAAGAATAATTCCATAGAACCAGATGGGATTGTACCATCAGTGAAAGGGGGAGATACTAAACGCTCTTTCTCACAAAGTGCAAGTGGGACCAACAAAAAGCCTAATAAAAAATAAATTAACTAGCATACTTTTATGTCTGATGAACGGAGGGGTTTTGGGGTTTTGGGGTTTTGGGAAGCTTTCAATCTTGTTTTT
>JAGYYR010000105.1:0-12352 GCA_021439965.1 Uronychia setigera | reverse complement strand
CAAAACCCCTAAGCAACCACTCTCTTCTCTTGTGCTCCGTGTGAATCAATTCATTTATTATTAATGTCTCTCTCTCGAGGAAGCTCTTTAATGTCCAGGGGAAACTCTGGAGAGGAAGAGATTCTGATTCATCAGAGAAGTATTTCTCCATTCACACTTAAGCTCTTTAAACTGCTAAATATTCCAAATTTGGTGATCAGATTAGTCTGACAGGTGGAATTGGAGTGAGATTCAAAGGAGAAAAATACACTAAGGTGAGGTGGCTTGTAGAAGGGTAAACGAAGAAATTCCTTGGTCACACCTTGTTCACCTTCAAAGTAGACTTTGGAGAAATAAGTTGGAGGTAGGACTACGATAATAACACGTAGGATTTAGAAAACAATGAAGGAAGTATAATCTTTGAAAAAACATGTATGATAGGACTTCTGTTGTGTTCTGACTCTCTGATTAGATGCTGAAAGATGTGAATCGATAATCATTGGTGCGCGATGTCCTACATGAAAAACTTCCTATTAAAGATAAAAGAAACCTCACTAATTCCAAAATGCAAGAGTTATTGGACCTTTTAGAGAATCACCTTAATCAAATTGCGTCCTTTTAAGAAATTTTCTTCTCCAAACCATTCAGAATTTTTACTGAAGTAAATCTAGCTTCTTATCTAATAGTTCAGTAATGTGACAGCATCTCTCAGTGGTGCTTTACGGTTTAAGGAAGGCTTTGTGATGAAAAGGTCAGGTGGGAGATACAAGCACGAGAAGAAATGCTTCTTATGCTATTTTGGTAAATGTTGCAGGGTTTGGACCATGAAGTGGCTTGTCCTGACAGAATAATACATCTGCTATATGAGAGACACCAATACAGCTGAAATTGTTGATGTAATGATCATTGACAGCGGTTTCAAGGTTTCCTAAGCTCCTAAAAATGGAATCCTCATTCAAAATGCTCATAGGAAGCTTCTTATCAGAGTACTATTTATATTTGACCTTCAGACAAAAAATGAGCTTTAGCATTAACTGTGGTTATAAGCGTTCGAAGAAGCCATTTCTAGAAGTCCATGGGGACCCAAAGTAGAAAGGAAGTTTGGATCATTTTCTCCTGTACGAGAAAAGACCTTTGCTTAATTCTATATTGATGGACAGAACTATTTCAGTGCACTCTATGACTCTCTCCTCCATGCCCAGCATGAAGTCTATATCACGGACTGGTGGCTCACACCAAAGCTTTACCTCAAAAGACCTATAGATAACAATGATGATGAGAAAAACTTGAGCTTCAGAATAGATTAAGTCTTAAAAACTCTCGTGGGTTCCTTCTGTCTAACTTTAAGGCAATGAAGGGGGTAAAGGTCTATGTCCTAGTTTACAAGGAAGTAGAATTAGCACTAACAATCTCAAGTCTCTATACCAAGAATTGGTTGACCAGTCTCCACCCGAATATTAGTGTATGACCACCTATTTAATTCCAAGGTAATTAGACATCCCCTTACCCTGGTCTCATTATGGTCCCATCATGAAAAAATTGTTATCATTGATTAGATCATTGCGTTCTTGGGTGGACTGGACATCTGCTTTGGGCGATATGACACCTAATCCCATCCACTAACAGATCTTGAAGATGAAGATGGGAATGTAATGTTCTTTGGATAAGATTACGGAAATGCAAGAGTGGCTGACTTCAAAAACGTTAATGACCACAAGCAGATGATGATCGATAGAGGAAAACAAGTGAGAATGCCATGGCATGATGTGTAAATATCACTATGTGGAGAACCAGCAAAAGATCTGGCCAGGCATTTCATAGAGTACTGGAATCATGCAAAAACAGATTTTGAAGGAACAAGAAAAAAGACTAATCTAGTACTTGCTCCAGCACTTGGATGTAAGATGGGATTAATTTCAAGTTCGACATAAACTTAAAGAAAAACTTGGCCTTGGAAGCAAAGCCCACTTCCCAGTGATTGAGGAAGTAAAAGAAGAAGAAAAGGAAGATGAAGAAAACCAATATTCCCAATCAGACGATGAAAATTAGCAAACCGAAGAAGACATGACCTAAGATGACTATTAAGTAGAAGAAAAAGAAATTGATCTTGACAAATTCTTGCTAGAAGGAGATTCTACGGCTCCCTTAATTGAGCGGGATAACTCAATGAATATTCAGACTAAAACAGATCAAAACAATGCTATTAGTACTCTATTAAATGACTCAGTACTTGAAGAATCTTAACTGGGTTCAATGTAGAATCAGCGAGACTTCTTCGAAAAAGGGAGAGTTAAAGTCGGAAAAAAATAACGAGTTAAAACATTCGCTGTCACAGCCATTGGAAAGAAAGAGGGAAAATTTGATGGTATCCTTGCCTGTTTACTCCAGATGTTACTGGGGAAAGGAGGTACAAAAAATCCTCAACCTTCGTGGAAATGACATCGAACAAGATGTTGTTGGACCTTGGCGATGATGTAGATGAGCCAGGGTTTGCCATTCCGTATGGGATGCCCTAAGAGATGATTGAGAAGATGGCTCAGTATGTGAATGAAAATCTTGAAAAACACGAAAAGTACTTGATCGTTCATATTTTAATTAGGAGCACACTTAATAAACTAGTGGATAGACTCAAAGGAGTTACTAGGGATCAAAGAAAAGAGGAATTAATGAAAGAATTCATGGAGCAACATATGTCCAAAAGCAATGCTGATGAAATCAAAGAAGAACAACGATAACTGAAGGAGAGTATTGAAGACGAAAGCAAACCATAGGATTCTTTCACCCCTTAAATTGCTGTGTTGAGGAGAAAATCGTAACGAGGAATTGAAGAAGGGACCTGCAATTGTTAAATACTCAGATCATCAAGCACTTGGTCATGTGGGCTTGAAGAAGATGAGAGATCTATCTACAATGCTTACATTCATCTCATTGAAAAAGCTGAACGGTTCATCTATATTGAGAATCAATTTTTTGTCTCAGACCCTGGTAAAGGAAAAGGTCTAGTAAAAAATAAGTAATTAACCCTATTAAAATTCTAGGATTGCAACAGCGCTTAGAGACAGAATAAGGAAGGCTGATTAATTTGGGGAAAGGTTCAGAGTAATCATTCTTGTCCCTTTACTCCCTGGCTTTGAAGGAGATATAGCTGATTCAGCAAGCTCGGTTATCAGGTGTTAGGTAAAGTACATGCAAGAGACCCTCTTCAAAAAACCTGACTCACTCTTTTCCTAACTCAAATAAGATGGAATTGAACCCAGTAAATACATTGGAGTCTTCAGTCTAAGAAATCACTGCCTATTAGATGGTGTACCCAGGACTGAGATCATTTATATTCATAGCAAAGTAAAGAATACTAATTCATTGAGATAGCTTATGATAGTGGATGATCGCTTCTTGATTATTGGTTCAGCCAATATCAATGATAGGAGTATGAGAGGATCAAGAGATTCTGAAATTGCTGCTTTGGTGGAAGACACAGAAATGGTTGATACTGTGTTGGGTGAGTTAGACTATAAGGTGGGAAAGTTTTCACATCATTTTCGGTTGTCCTTATTCATGGAACACTTTGGAACAACAAATGAAGATGAAATCTTGGATCCAGTTAGTAAAGACTTTTGGGAGAGATGGAAACACAGAGCTAAACTTAACACAAAAATCTACAAAGAAATTTTCAGGGCTGAACCAGATGACGATCAAGTTTCCTCCTCTGTCCTCAAACAGATAAGAGAGGAAGCCAAAAAAAGGAAACCTGAAGAAGTTCTCCAGATCTACAATGACCTTCATACATCTATTATGGGACACCTTGTAAGAAATTGGTTAAACCTTAGGTGGAATATCCTCATCATTTCATGATTAACGAAAATTTGTCTATCAATCTTTTGGCTCGGGAAAGCTTGGTTCCTGAGAAAAATTTCACTTAATTAAATCAAAAATCGTTAGAATTGAACGTTGAATTTAAAATCACAATTAATATGAACTAATTCCAAGCACCCCAATATTCATAAGTACCAGTTGTTCAGCAATGTATTTGCTCTCTTGAAAATCTAGAAGTATCATAGGGAAATGGTGGAATTAAGGATTAAATGATAATCAACCTTGAAGGAAGGAATGAATTAGGAATGGCACTTGTGGGAGAAAGGACATCTACTTTGAGTCAGATCCCTTCCCTCACTGAGAGCCAGGGACTGAGAACAGCTACAAGAAAGAAGAATGAAGTCAAGACACCTATCAATAGTCAATCCCCTATTGCAATGGCCAATAAATGTAAGCGCTTCTTCAAGTCTTTGTATTTACATCATGAATAGAGATTAGTCACGAATGAGAAGAAAAGGCCGAGGCCACAAACAACGAATATGGAGAAGAACCTATCTGATACCAAAATGACTATCTTACAGACCATTGAAGTTGCTAGGAATAAGAATTAATCACATTGCCTCAAACCAAATTGAACGATTCTCAAGAGAGTTCAGATGAAAAAGAAGATTTTGACTCTTCTTCGAATTCTTCTGCCTTAGATGGAGAATCCAACAGTTCGTGTTTGTCATAATTTGAAAGCAGACATTCCTAATCCCCAACTTCAAAAGACAATCAAAGAATAGACCACACATCTTCTTAAAAAAAGAGAGAAGCTTTTACTAAACAAGTATTGAGTAATATCCCTCCTCCAAATCCATTACTTCCAAAATCGCTGGCTCCCTCAGAACCAGTAAAGTCAGGGATTGGGAAAAGGTTCATCAATATTACAAAGCATTATGGAAATGAAGCATGGAAGTAGAGACAAGGTACTCCACCTGGAATTCTAGTTAAAAAAGAAGAACAAGAAAAGAACTTAATCGCCTAGGCAAATTTTTAATCAAATGATAACACAGATGCTTCATAACCAACAACAATGAAGGATCTGAACCAGTTCCTGGCGATTAATACTGAGATGACATTAAAGCATTTCTTCTATCTCGAATACAAACAAAAGAAAGAGAAAAACCCTGTCGTCTTTAGCAGATTTGGGAAGAAAACTTACCATACAGATGAAAAGTTTCTCCCTGAGAAGATCACTGAAGCTTCTCTCCCATCTTTCAGCATTAAGAAGCTCATTCGATAACAAAAAGGTATTTCAAATGAATTTGGACAACTTAACCCACCTTAATCTGCAGAAGAAGCTCCTTCCCAATACTACCACCCAACTTCAAATGAAGATAATACATTGGTGTTCGAAAGCAGATTTGAATGTGGGAACTTGAATTTAGCTATCAAACTTTCTGATGAAGAATACAACTTGATCATGCAGAATGACATCAATACTAAAGGACACACTCAATGTATGCAAAAATTTGCTAATAACTAGGGTTCTACTTCAGAACGAAGAATACTAAAAAGGGGCAAAAGGTGAAATTCAATGTTATCAATTTTGTAAGTGAACCCCAGTATTTACTTTTAGTCTAAACCTAGTTCACTTTACAATTCAGGAATGAAAGTGCTTCTTCACTCTTCAAAGAAGTACAAAGAAACTGGGGAAGGATGGTTCAGAGATGGGAAGAACATTTCATATTTTCAGAATAAATTCAGAAGAGAAGGATGCTAAAGCATGTATGGAAGGCTTTACTACACTCTCACATTCACCATTACTTTTGAATATGACGATGATACAGTGTTCTTTGCCAACTGCCATCCATACTCTTATACTGACCTAGTTGAAGATCTTGATAAACTGACAGTTGGTAAGAGTGGGGAATATGTGAGCCGTAATACCCTGTGCAGAACTCTTGCAGGCAATAAGTGTGAGTATGTGACGATTACAGCAAGAGATAATCCTGAAAAAAGGTAAAAGAGGAGAGGTGTTTTCATCTCTTCCAGAGTTCATCCAGGTGAGAGCAATGCTTCTTGGATTATGAAAGGGATCCTAGAGTTTTTGACTGGCGACACAATGGAAGCTCAAATCTTGAGAGAGAATTTTGTGTTTAAAATCATCCCTATGCTCAACCCAGATGGAGTGATCAATGGAAACTACAGATGTTCCCTTGCCGGCTGTGACCTAAACAGGAGATGGAAATATCCCTCTAAAGTAACATTTTCTCTAATTAACAGCTCCTTCATCCATCCATCTATAACGCCAAGAAGTTAGTGCATGAATTTGGTTAGGAAAGGCCAATTGTCTTGTTCTGTGATATTCATGGGCATAGTAGAAGAAAGAATGTGTTCATGTATGGCAACAGCGGACACGGACAGGCTCCTGAATCTTCAAGAATATTTCCATACATGTTCTCCAAAGTGTGCCCTTACTTCTCTTATGAGTACTCCCGATTTGTTGTTCAGAAATCCAAAGAAGCCACAGCTAGGATAGCTATGTGGAAAGAACTTAAAATCCCCAATGTGTTTACTCTGGAAGCCTCTTTTTGTGGTCCTAACAAAGGTCCTATGAATGGAATGCATTTTGGTGTCTAACATCTCAGAGATGTGGGTATGAACCTCTGTCAGACTTTGCTCCTATATTGCGACAATGATTATGAAAATTCGATTAAGGACATTCTGATGAGGACTTAAAATCTATCTAAAGAATAAAAGAAGAAAATCATAAAAATTCAGGAGGAAAGGAAAAGTCAAGCTCAATCTCAGCCGTAGAAGTATTCAAGAGGAGATAAAGAAAATTTTGATAGCCTACTTGTACCAAAACAAGGAATAATTAAATCAGCTAAATCAGGTTAAAACACCATCAAATCTAAAAAGGAAAACTAGGTCGACAAAAAGAAAGGAAATCTGTCAATGTGCTAAGGAGAATCAGGAAATTAATTTAAAAAGTCTAGGACTCTCAAAAATCCTATTCCCATCACTTCAACCCCTCCACCACCTGGGTAAACAAAACAAACAAAATTGGCTCTGCACCAATAATCCAATTCTTTCCAATAGAACTCTTCAACTAATCCAGTCCATGCTAATACCATTGGTCTTTTGAATTAGAAGAAGAAGGTTGCTTAAACAACACGAGAGAAGAAGAGAAGAACAAATCCAGACTGCAACGTGACAGTGCAGAACGTTCCAAACAAAAATCTCCATTCCAAATCCCCCAAATAAAGCTTCCTCAAAATTAGCAATATCAGCCCTTCCCGAGCAGATGGAGATAAATACAGCAAAAGCTTAATTGACAAACAAGCTTCAATGTATAAAGGAAGAGATTAGAGCATTGACTAAATGCTCGAAATTGCAGGGAGCTATGATAAAGAGCTTATCTTCAAAAAACTGTCAAGAGCAGAGATACTTAAAGAACTTCTAAACAAGGAAGATCTGCTAGAGATAGGAAACTAAGATGATAGCAGTAGTGGGAGTTCCGACAATCCTTCTGACGACAATTCAGAAGAAAAAGAAATAGAGAGGTTTCTCAAAAAAGGAAAGAAGAAGAAGAAAAAGAAGAAAACTGAAAACCCTAATCCTCCTGTAAATCAAGTTAGGAGAAGCAACACTGCCATAAGCAGTAAAAAATAGTAAGGCACTTTTTATCATCACAGTCGGGATGACATCAGAGAGAGAAAACAGGAAGATTAAAAGAAGCGCTCCTCTCAGCGAGTAGATTTTGATAAGCCTAAAAAGCTTGCAACTGCTTTGCTCAGCCAAAAACATGGATTCCTAAGACTTCACAAAGGTAGATATGTGAAAATGAGAGATACTGCTACTCAAACATCCGATGTTGAGGAATCAGATAACCCAGATTCTAAACCAGGAGAAGAAAAGCAAGTTGACCTTACCTCTCAAATTGGAAGAAACAACGTAAACTCGGAGGCAGGCGGAGTGGGAACTGAAGCTACTGACAGCACTTTTAACATTCCAATGGTTAAAGAAAAGAACAAAGAACTATTTCAAGAAGACATAATTAGGCATACTGATGATAGTTCAATGGTAGACAATTGAAACACAAAAATTTAGAAAATCATAGATAAAGATTTCAACAACACAATGCCAACAGCTGCAACTGACAATTAAAACCTAGGCACGACTGTACCAATGGACATAGAAAATAAGAGTTCATTCGGAGGTAGTGCTGCCGAACCTTAAAAACAAGAGTTCATTGATATTGAAGGCATCCCTGAGAAACAAACCCTTTAGGCTATGACAAGCGACTAATTCCTAGGGCAAGGAGAAATGATCAAAGATGTCTCCTTTTCAAACATCCAGCATTAACAAGAGTAAAATACGAGAAATGAAGAAAGTCATGTTAAGGAAGGGAAGAATGAAAAAGATCTCTTTGAGCAAGATTCACAATCAAAGTCACTCATAAATGTTCTTACGCACGGGAGAGAACCTTGACAGCCAACTTCCAAATCCTACATGTTAGAATTACCTAAAATCGGTTGTCCATCTTCGTAAAAAAAGAAAACAGATATGGTCAACTATGACTAATAGCCCAGAGATGATATAGCCCTTTCTAGGGTCAATGGGTTGAGAATAGACTTCTCTGCTAAAACTGAATAACAGACAACCAATAAAAAAAAGACAGCAGATGAAGAAGGAGGTTCTCCGATGTCTTCAGCAAGAATATCCATGTTCTGTAAATTCAAAAATTACAAAAACTTAAAAGACTCACTATAATTCTCAAAAAATCAGAAATTCAAACCTGATGAATAAAAAACCAGTCAACATAAGTTCTCAACAATAAATACTAGTTGTGAAAAATCGTACAGGAAAAGTGTTGATGCTTTTAATAAGCCCAAATCACAGGCTGACGTTAGCAGGAGCAATCTCTCTCTTAAGACAAGCTAAGAAGATCGCCAGCAGCAAGAAGTTATCCATGAAGTGCTCAATGAAAACCCAAGTCAGACAGATAAAGGCCTTCCTTAACTAACAAAGTTGTCCAAGACATAACCTTCAAGTATAGCAATTGAAGCAATGGGATCAAATGGAAATCAACATATGGAAAATCGATTGAAGTACAATAATACCGATTAAACTTTACCTGGATAAACCCCCGAAGTAGCTTCTTTTTCAGGACCTGAAACTTACTACCATCCTTTCTCTCAAAATGCTTTAGGAAGTCTAAATGGCAATTAGTACAGTGAAAATCCATTGATACCATCAAATGGAATTGCTAACTTTATGAAGACAGCTGATGATTGAACTAAGTCTGGGTCAAAACCTAAAAGCGAAATCGGTGGAGTTTTAATTTAAGATGGAGGAAACAACATCGGAGCGAATGGTGGGATCAGAATTACATCAGCAAGCAATGATAAAATCGTCATGCTTCATTAAATCAAACAAGAAGACATGGAAAGATAAATCAAGACAGAGATTTAAGGTTCTTAAGAGTCATTTAATGAAGGAAAAATAGGAAAAATACTAAGGTACAAAAAGGGAGTTGAAGAAGAGTTAAAACAACCATAGAACATAACAAAAACAAAGGTCTCTCAATTTCCTTCAGTCCATCAAATGACAGGAATTATCAGAAGCAATGGGGCAACTCTCAACTAGGCTCCACAGAAACAGCATTGAAAATGCGAATCAGATACACAAGGAATTTCCACGATATCCAATATGATGTCCTTTAATTAGTCTAGCACTCAAAGGATTAATGGGATTCAACATTGCAGTGACGAGTTTTCAAACAAAAAAGACTTCGTGATGAACTCCACTTGTAAACGGAAAATTCCTCCAGCTGTGCTCGCAGCCAAGCATTAGCGTCAGCGAATTTCCTCTCATAATAATGTCTCTCATTCTGGAAGGGTGACTCTAGCTTCTTCTACAAACATGCTCCATAAAAATGATGATCAGAATTTCAATCTTTCAGGTATTTAAGGGAGCCATTTGGGGGGGCCATCATGCAGGAACGAAAGGAGTACTTGATGAAAGAAAGCCCACTATGGGAGGAGTGATTGGTCTTGGATCTTCTTAGCCTACTGAGGCAACTAGCATCTGAGGATCTAAAATGAGAGACAACTCATAATTCCCAAGTGCTTTTGGAGAAAGGGCGTAGAAACTCATCGAAGAAGCCAGGATCTGCACGGCTAAGCAGTAAAAAAAGGAATCAATGACAGGATTAAAGCTCCAAAATACTCTTGATGAAAGAATAGAACAGCTATAACATCCAAAACAAATTCATCCTAATCTAAATTAAGAAGAAAAACAAAGAGGAAATCTTTCAAATCTAGGTAGGATATCTCTTCACCATCCATCAATTAAATACCAAGCTCCTAATTAGAATTAAGTTGGAAATAAGCAGGACAGAAGTTTCTCCCTCAACACTGTCCATAAATGAAATAAAACATCAGTTGAGTCTTTTCGCCATCATACTGACACCAGAAAGAAAAATTCTAATATATCTTCAATTCAAAGAAGATTCCAAGCTTAGAACATCACATCAATTGGAGGGAGCAATACTCTCAGCAACAACTCAAGCATCATAAACGGGGCCATCTATAATGGAGGGGGGTATCGAGATAAGAGCGCACCAGATACATATGGGGTGAAAGGGGGTGTCCCTGGAGGTTTAAGAACAGACATTGCGGCAGTCAATTCCTCCACAACAGGAGTGACAATGGGGAGAATTTTGAGAGGTATTGGAAACAACTAAAAAGAATAAACTACTAATGTTAACAGATTAATTAGTCAAAAGGCCTTCTCTCGTTTATCGAATCCATATCCTTCGCTTTATTAAATGCTTCCAAAGCTAAATCAAATTATATCACTGAATACCATCTTTAATAGCAGAAGATCCTAAGTTGAGTAGTCCTTTGGGAATCCTGTTGTCTGGGCACATCTCTTTTAGTTTCGATATAACATCTTTATCTTGTCTTAGGATGCTTTGGAATTTGGCAAGTCTGGAAATAAACATAATTTTCTTTCTAATGATTTCAGCCTCTAAATTTATGAACTCATCACTTACTGCTAGGTTAAGTTGACCCCACTACCGTTGTATTCTTAAATTCCTCTAGAGCTTCTTGTGTCTTCTGATCAATGACAAAGGTATCAATAGGTTAAATAGGTTTGAGTTTGTGAAGCACATACATCAACATCTATGTTATCTTGTCAGCAACAAAAGGCACGCTCCATTCGAAAACATCCAAGAAATTAGGAAGGACATATGGATGGTGAGAATAGTTGTATTGTTGCACGTTCAGTTTGTTTTCACTGAATTTGATGAATGCTGCTTTATTATTGTAGACATCGCAGTAGTTAGGAGCTGAGAAAATGGTGATGACTGGAGGGAATTTGTAGTTTTTGCCTTCCCATTTGTGGAATTTGTATCCTTCTGATTGCACTTCATGAGCACGAACAACTGATAGAATGCAAGCTTTGTCCATGAAATCTACCAACGCTTCATTTCTTCATTTAAACAACAATTTACCCATATACAAAACTACAGCCTCTCTTCCCATTTTCAGTGAACTGACTCTTTAATTTCCCTTAATCATTGTCAATTGGATCAGACCAAACTAGATCACTATATATTTGGTAAAAACTTCTTACCATATAAGTCCATTGCTTGGCACTTCCTAAAATCTATTTGCCTTTTGGATTTGCTTAAGCTGAAGCTAAGAGCTAGCCACTTACAGACTCAAGTTTAGGAGAGATTCCCCCATGCACTCCAAAAAATTTATCTCCTATAATGCAACAGATTGGAAGACAATCAAAGCTCTCCATGATCAATTCATAGACCTCTTCATCAAATTTTTTCACAACCTCTTGTCAGAAATTGAAATAATTTGTCATCTACCTGGTTTCATGGTTCCCTCAGAGGAGGTATACTTTCTTTGGATAGTTCATCTAGAAGTCAGCTTGTAAAGTACTTTCAAAGCCCAAAGGTAAATTACTATTTCAATTGAAAAGCAACCCCGATCCACATAGTCTCCTAGGAAGACAACATTGGTGTCCTCTATAGATCCTATTAAATCCATCAATTTCACTAGATCAAAAAATTATCCATGCAGATCTCCAACTATGGTGGTTGGATCATCCACATAAACCATGTTCGATTCTTTCTCTATAATTTAGTTGTTCTTCTCTACTTAATATTCAAGTCGTGTCATTAATTAGTTTGACTACTTGAGGTTTAGTTAACTTTCCTTCTCTGAATAAGAATTCCTTAAGTAGCACCAAGTCTGGCTTCCCATTATCAGACTCAGAGCCTAAGAGAATTAATTTAGGATTTACTTTGCTGGAAGAGAAGATCATTGTGAAGAGGCTTGTTGGGAGGAGTTGGAATTGACTTAACTCTTCGATCTCCGTAAGTATCTGGCAGAAACTCCATTCGAAAATAATATTTACTAACATTTATTCAACGAGTAAAGATGTTGTTGGGGTTTTGGGGTTTTGGGGTTTGAATTTCTGATTTTTTGAGAATTATAGTGAGTCTTTTAAGTTTTTGTAATTTTTGAATTTACAGAACATGGATATT
>JAGYYR010000104.1:0-12363 GCA_021439965.1 Uronychia setigera | reverse complement strand
TATAATGGCAGTTGTTTCTTTAACATCGGATTGAGTCGTTGTGACAGTACTGTTTTGAGCTTCTTCTATTTTTTCTTCTTGCTTTTCATCAGGTTTCTCTTCAGCTTTATCCTCTTTAGAGGCTTCTACCTTTTCCTCTTTAACATTCTCTTCCTTTGATGATTTCTTTTGAGATCCTGGTATAATTGGAATAGGAATGGTCAATGAATTCAAGTCTACAGCAGGGAATAAGAACTTAGCGCATTTCACAGCTGCCTTAATGACAACAGGGACTTGGAATTGTTGAATGGCAAAAGCAATCACACTAGCTGATCTCTTTATGAGTTCCTAATTTACTCCCTAACCTATTTGGAAAACTTCCTTTGGCTATTACATATTGTGACCACTTTGAACAGAAGGTTGTCTATTCAGTGACATTTGACTAAGGAGGGAGTGACTCTATTGTAGAGCACTTTGAGGGTTCTGAACAACTCTTTTAAGATTCATGTGAAGAGTTTCATTGAGAAGTCCTAATAGAGAGCAAATTCTTTCAAAGCAAGATGAGTCATAGAACTCAGATTTTTGTCTAAATGCTGCCATTATTGAACTTGGGATCCCACTATTCTCATCAGATTTTTTGGTTTGAACCTAGAAGAATCCACACTCTTTCTCAAGTTCCTGAGTAACAATAGTAAGCAGAATTTCTTGTAGCATTTTCTTGGTGTCAGAGAGGATTTAGGTATCCTTTTTCACCATGAATTTTCCCAAAACTAATTTTGACGCATGAGCTAGTGCTGTTGTTAACCTTCCGCATGCGTCACTTGCACTCTGCAGGAAACTCTGTGAATCCAGGATAAGACTGATCACCGCATTTAAGAACTTATGAATAGTAGTGATGTCCAACCCTTCGTCAACTGTGGCGTCTTTGGACTGTGAAGCTTGGTTGTCTGAAGTGGTCTTTGTATTGATAAGAGATTCTCCTTCATTAGTATTCTGGTTGTAGTTCTTTTTGAGTATTTCAAATATATAGTCTCTTGTGTTATTGTCATTAAGAAGAATGAGAACATCTCCAATTGACATAAGCATATGCTTGAGATGTTCGTTTAAGAGACCATCTTCGGCAGATTTCAAAATTTATTGGCTTTAACTTGATTATTACTTACTCTTTCTTGAACTCGAAGACTATTGCTGTTGCTTTAGCTTTAAAGCTTTTACGATGCTCACTAGAATCTTGTAATCTCTGTTGAAAATTTGCATGAGTTGCTTTGTGATACTTTTAGACACCTCATTTATTGTCTTCGACAAATCTTCGCCACATGCCTCAACCTGGTAGAATGGACTAGTGACTAGACTTTCTGTTAAAGTTCCAAGGACAAATCTGGCTAAAGGTGTGCCTTTAAGAATACTTAATAATTGTTGATGGCGTTTGAGACCAACAGTCCTAAGTGCAGCTCTTCTCTGATGCATCCTACATGACCTGGACATGGACTTGGGTGAACACCAACTGGTAACAAATGCAACAACTGCTTTAAGTGGGGAAGAAAGGGGAGATGTCAGATCGTTATCAACTCCAGATGACATGCTGGCTCCCTTTTTCCAAAGTCTCCATTTCTTATAATTTTCAATCCATTTTATCATTTCATCGTTATCGACTGTGCCTTGAGCCATTTTAGCTGCAACGTTTGCTTCCAAAGACACAGATCTTTGAATGTCCATAGGTAAAAGGAGATCATCATCCTCACCCATTCCATCACTTTATTTCTCAGAATCCACATTAGTAGTTTTCTTAGACACCAAAATGTGTTCTAAGCCTTCGAGACCTTTATTGTCTGACTAGCTCTTCAAAATTTAAGATTGGTAATCTATTGAGTGAGAGAGTTCAAATAGGAATAAAGCTCTTTGCCTCACAGCCTTCTCAATTATCTTGTAAGGAGATTCTTGTTCAAGCAAGCTGATCTCCAATTCTTCTCTCACTTATTGTTCTCCATCAAAATCAATAATATCTTTCAATCTCTATTTGGCCATCCTGAAGATTTTCTTGAGACTTTCATTGGGGTCTTCACTGTTGAAGTTGATTTCAAGGAGATTGCACAGGATCTTGATCTTGTCATTGTTTCCTTGATTGTATTTAAGGAATTTCTCATATACTGATGCATAAACTTTAGATTTGAAGTCTGCAAGTTCATTCCCGATAAGGGATAGTACTTTAGGTTTGTTGTCTTCTTCCTTCTTTTCAATTTCTTCCTCCTTTTTCTCTTATTTGACCTCAAGCTTCTTTTCTTCTTATTTTTTCTCAATCTCTTTCTTCTAGTCTTCTTCCTTTTTTTCGTCATCTTTCTTTTTCTTGTCAGTCTTCTTTTTCACAGGCTCCTGATACATTCTTACAATAGTTTTCTTCTTCCCTCTGCCTCCAGCTGGCCTTGATTTGTCTACTGAGATTTTAGGACCTTTTGCAGCATTTTTCTTTTCCTCTGCCATTCTTTCTTCTTCAGCTTTCTTTTTCTATTCTTCCTCTTCTGCCTCTCTCTTTAGCCTCTCTTCCTCTTCTTTCTTCTTTCTCTCATTTTCTTCCTCTTCCTTCTTTTTCCTCTCAGCCTCTTCTTTCTTTTTCCTTTCTTCATCTTCTAATCTCTACTTCTCTTCTTCTATTTTCTTCTCTTCTCTTAGCACATTGATCAATTCCTAGCTCTGTTCTACAACATCCATCAGCATCTACTAGAATTGCTTTTCTCCTTGTACTCTAGAAAGCATCCATGCAATCACTTCATTCAAGTGCTATCCAATCATCTTGATTCGTTCTAGGCATTATTCTCTATCTTAAGCCTTTAGAGTTCCATTGATGAGCGAGACTGCATCATTGAGAGTATTTGAATGGTAGAGTAGTACTAAGGTCATTATTCTTTCAAGTTGATCCCAGTCTTTTTGCAATTCCTTTTTGAATTTTGGCAGCATTTTTTCATTTTTATAAGGCAGAGAGTAGGAAAGATATTCTCTAAGTTTCTTACAGATCTGCCCGATCTCTCCTTCATTCTTCTCTGCTTGCTCAATGTACATTTGCATCTTCTCAGAGAGTAAAGATTTTTTGAGTGAGTATTCTTCTTAGGATTTTGTCTTTTGTGGATGTTCTTTGGTTGTCTTTGTGATCTTTTCAACTGGAATGAAAGCATTAGCAATAATTTTTTACTAATCTTCCATGTCTTCTCCATTGGCAGCAGCCATTACAGCTGCAGTAGCTGCTTCTGCTTGAGAGAAGTCTCGTCTAATTTCTTCACTTACATAGTCTTCGATTTGTTTACTTCTTGTCAAGCCAGATTTGAAAAGGTGCCAATTGATGAATTTTGAGCAATTCTCTTCTTCCTTGCTTATTTGGTCAATTCCTTTGACAAGTGATTTGCATAATTGAGATGATAGGAATGAGAGGGTGTTAAGTATGATCACCCATTTCTTTAAAGCATCTCCGCACCTTTCAATCAATGTGGATAGTTTGTCTTGAATTTTAGGTTTTCCTGGGAAGAACATTTGAGCTTCTCCATACACTGGTCTAATTACGCATCTGAATCCCCATCTTGCAGCACTATCTTGTTCAGGAGGTGGAGCACTTTATCCACCCGTATGGAACCGACTTGCTCTATTGTTCTATCTGACATTAGCTATTGACCTGAATTCCATATTAACTTTATTTCCCAACAGGAAAATAGGAGCTCTAAGACTGGGCTTGCCTGAAAATCTGAAAGATGTACCAAATGAATCATTGATCCAGAAGCAATGATCCATTCCATTATTAATCACAAGTTGGTCTGATGAGCTCTCTGTCTGTGATCTTTTGTCGATCTCAATACTTATAGCAAGTGCTCTTGGGAAGCTCATCGAGAGTTTTACAGGATCTCCTCTGGAGTAAGGATGATTGGTCTCAAAGACTTTTTCATTTGAAAAATCAACTCCTTCCGAAAAGTAAGTGTGAGCATTCTCCAAAATTGAGGAGCTGTTTTGCCCATGCATGTCATAGAAGGAAAATAATTTCTTTATTGATTGTAGAATGTTGAAAAGAGAGGGCAATGCAATATGCCCTAGAGCTCTTTCCACCTAAGACCCAACTGGGAATACGAGCAAATTCGTGACCACAATAAGGAGCTCTTGGAAGTAAGTTAGCCATTTAAGGAACCCAAAGAATTGATTCTCTGATTGACTTTCTTTCTTCTTCACTTCATTGAATTTATCAAACAGTTGCTCTACGAATTGGATCATGTCATTCGCGAAATCGATGAACTTTCCATCATTCCAATTCAATTCGCTGAAGTTGAGCTGGACAAGGTTAACGTAGACCTTCCATTGAACCCCGGCTCTCTCAATTTCAGAATTCATTTTATCTTCATCAGTTTCAGAGGACATCTTTTCAAGACCACTGAAAAGGAGATTTTTCCAATTTTCCCAGAGGTCTACAGCTCTCTCTGAGTGCAGGAGCCTTTGCTTTGATAAGGCTTTTTTCAAAAGAGCCTACTTGGCTAATTTAGTCCTGTTTAAAGTGATTTCAGCTTCTGCTTGCTCCTTCTCAAGTTTAATTTCTTCTTCAGTTTTTTCGTTAATTTTTTCTTCAGGAATATCTTCTTTGATTTGAGCTGGTTTGTCCTTTTTCTTTTTCTCTTCAGCTTCTTTATCATTTTGCTCTTTTTCAATAACACCTTCTATTGCCTTTGATAGTTCTTCTGCTGAGAACTCGTTTAAAATCTCCTCAGAACTCTTATAAGTGTACATTGATAGAAGTCTCTCCACTTCTTCTTTCTTTTAATTCAATTCGATGACTTCATGAATCCTTAATAAAATCACTGAAAGGGGCATTGTGAAGAAGTCTTAGGTAACAGTGTAATATTCACTTTCTTTAAATTCCAGGTAGTTTGCATCTTTAATTGAAACTTCAGTCTTGGAAGAGAAGCTCTTGTAGTTGTTGAAAGGGGTTGTTACTGCTACATTATTACTGCTGATCTTCTTGCTGCCTCCACTTTCCACCTTCGCTTGGATTTCAAATCTTTCAAGGATTTTCTTCAGCTAGGGTGTCTCACTACCGATTTCAATTTCTTTTTCTTCAGGGATTTCTTAGAATTTGGACACCATTTACTATTGACCTTTTAAAGCTGCAGTTTTGGGTCTTGATGAAATTTTGCTTTCTGGACGAGAAGACTAAGACGTTTAGGGCCTTGTAGACTAAATAGAGGGTTTTGAAGGTTTTTTTGAGGTCAGCTTCTGGGAGCTTTTGATCAACCATGACGATGTAGTTTTTCACTTTTGACTATTTGACAGCAGATTCAAAGTAGAAAGCAGAAGGATAAATTGAAAATCTGGCGCTGAAAATTTCCATAGGGCTAAGACTTTACTAAATCACATTGAAGAAGTAACCTCTTGGGCTCCTTTGAGAATTGTTAGGAATACAAAGGTAATCCTCAAATAGTCTCTTCATGACAAGATATTATATATCTGTCGTTTTACAGAACAAACTCCATCCGTTGATGATAATTCTCCATGCAGTGCAGCACATCTGGCAGTTTAGAGAGTTCAAAGCTGGTGAGTCCCCTGCTTTTCCTTGGAAGTTATCGATTATCCAAAGGACAATGAATGTTGTGAGGTCAAGGCATTCTGGGTCCCCTTCCACAACACTTGCACAGAGAGAATCGCTCTATCTCACCCAGAAAAGAAGCATGTGAGAATATATTGAAGCTTTCTTAATTCTAGGACTCTCAAGAAGTTGTTCAAATGTTTTCTTTTTCTCATCTTCGTCCCCTATTCTTTCTCCATTAGAGATAATGATTTTGGCCTCAATGGCTGATTTTATTAATCTCCTCAAGATTTGCTTCAGAGTTTAGATATTTCCGTCAAGACAGAAGGGCATAGTTTTTCTTGACTCTTTTTTCACTTCCAATCTCTCCTTTGGTGAGACCATCTCAATTCCTTCTGGTCTTTAAGATTTCTGGCTCTACAGAAAGGCAGGCATATTATTATCATTGGTGGTTGCAATTCCAGTATATGATGTGTATGAAGCAAGGCCTCCTCCATCCCCGAAAGAAGATACTCCCTTCTTCTTATCATCTTTCTTGTCTTTCTTCTTTTTGTTGAGAGTAGAATTTCCAATTGCTTTGACAGGGTTCTGTTGTGACTCTTCTTCATAAGCACATTTCAAACCAAAGAATTTTTTCCAATACATATCTTCCCAGTCATTGACTTTCTATGCTCTCTATCCAATCTTATTAGCCTTAGCGATTTTCTTCTTGTAGGCTTTGTCATTCTTTTGGTTGTCATTGCCAGTAAAGAAAGCTCCTGACTTGTACTCGTTAGTCTGGATGTTGTTCATTTCATTGTAGAGAGTGGACCAAGACCTCCATCTCCAAGGAAGATTAAACCTCTTTCCTTCACAGTACTAAGGAGTTATCAATAGGCACTTACCAAAAGAAGTCTTTCAAAGTCAGTGATCAGTCCTCTTAACTTGAATCCACTGCCTAATTATTTTTTATTCATTATGAATGAAGCCTCTTGCTCAAGGATATTTCTCAGAGGTTTGTATTCAGTATTTTCCATTCCAAATCTGTTATTTGCTTCATTGTTTAGTAAATCTGCTTCTTTCTTTACAAATTCAATATTTTCATCTTTTTGAAGTTGGTCCATTAGATCAGAAACATCATCATAGATATTGGTAGTCGCCTTTTCTCCTGCTTCTTAGGTTTTATGACTTTTGAATCTAAGTTCGTCTCGAATAGCATTTTTTATGGAGTCTTGCATTTAAGCATAGTCATTTGCAACCAGAACTAATTTTTGGTTGTGACCAATGATAAGGGCATAGTATTTGCCATACTTAACATCGTAAGTCAAGTAGTAGTTATAGTCCAACATTTTTACTCCTTTTACGCATTTGATAAGGGAACCTCGCAATTCATAATCCTCAAATAATTCTGCTTCATTGATCACTTCTTCTGGTTCTTTCTTGACCTATTCTTTGGAGGCAGGAGGCTGGACAGCTGCTTCCAAGATCTCTTTTTTGAGACTCTTGGCATATGTATTGTATCCAAATAACCCAGTTGCTCCAGGTTGATCATTTCTATGGAGTTCTCCAGGAGGCTAGATAATGTCTTTAAAGCCTGAAAATTCTTTTTCTGTGCTCAAGCTACCCCCTCCTGAAGAATGAGTTTTATTGCCAGATTGTTAAATGGTAACTTTAGAAGGGTCTTTGGCAAAAACCTTAGTTGAATCGGACCCTCCCACAATGTGATTCAATTTATTCAATGTCACGTAATGCTTGTCCATCGTCCAAGATCCACTGGTCACATTAGCAGGGAATAGGATTGAAGAGTCTCTAACAATCACTTCTGGTTCGTTCTTTTTGCTGATGTTGTCTGAGATAACTTCACTTTGTCCTAGCATGGTCACTTTCTTGACCATGAGAGTTTTCTTCCCTCTTTCAGATTCTCCCTTGTCAACGAGCCAATGAGCTGCCTGTTGTATATCATTTGAATGGAGTTGTAGCGCTTTGTAGCATTCTTTTTTGGAGAAGAAGCCTGAGAAACTTTCACTTAGTTCTAGAACAAATGGGTCGTCTTTAATATCAGACTCTTTGATTTCCTTTTCAAATTGAGCACTGACATCGAATTCATAGAGTAAGAATTCGCATAGTTTGATTGAATCAAATCCTTCTTTGGGAGATTTTGGGCCAGTGACAGGGGCTGGTTCAGGAGGACTAGTTCCGGCTGGTGGAGCAGGAGCCTTCTTCCGTCCTTTCTTTCTTGATGCATCTTTGTTTAGTACCTCTTCTTTCCGATCTTTCTTCTTCTCTTCGTCCTTCTGTTCCTTCTGATTATCAGCTACCTGTTTCAACATACTCTCGTATTTTTCTCTCATATCTTCCCTCACCTATCTCTACCGCTTCACTACCTGGATAGCTATGATGTACAGGTGCTCTCCATCTGTCAGCAGAGGGTAGTTTTTATTCAAACTCTAAGATTGTGGATTTGAGAAGATGTCCCCTCCACAGTACAGTTTGATGATGCCTTCAAATTTAAAGGTCACAGGGCAAACAACATGAAGCACTCCAAGTTCATCGTTGGCTCTTCTTGCATAGAGTTTTCCTTGACAATACACCCATGTGATTTCTCCTTCCCTGTCTGTACTTGAATGAATATAGACTCTCCCAGCTATAGTCCCCCCTTCTCCTGTACCAATTTTAAATAGACCAGCTCTGTTAGTAATCCCAATGTAAAGGTAGAGGTAATCTCCATCAGTAGCTATTGAAGAATTAAACTCAGACTGTCCAACGAAAGAGGCACACTTTGCAATTGCCAGGCATCCGTAGATGCTTCCTTGTCTCATGTAATGAATATGCTAGTCATCCTTCTGAATTTCCTCGTTGGTGATATCTGGATTGAAATCATTTACCCCAGTTCCTCTAGTTTCACATACCACCTTCATTTTATTGATATAGGTCTTCATGCGGTCTTTGATTGGAACAAAAATATCATCTGCTCCTTCACATTCCTCTGAGAACTGATGCATAAGTTCTAAGCAGCTTAACTGAAAAAATGATGTTCAGGCTTACAATTCTTGAGAATTCTCCTGACATAATGGACACTCCAAACAAGGCTGAAATGGCTTCTGATTACTCTTCATTGATTTTTTAAAGCAAGGTGTCCTTTTTGTTAATTTCAATTTCTTCGTTCTAAATATAGGTTAGAAGTTGCCTTACTTTAACAAGATCATTCTTCCTCTTTATTGATTCTTTTATAAACTCTGTTGCTTCCTCATTGAATTTATTGTCCAAGTCGAATGGTTCGTACCAGAGAGCAATTGGATGGAGCTTCTCCAGCCTCTCATTTAAGTCTTTCAGGGAGTCAGGCCATGCCGCTTTTGGCTTAGTTCCAGGAAGTGCGTTAAATACCCAAGGAGCAAGAGCAATTTCCTCCAAATCTTCATTAACTTTAGTCGTATCTAAATTAACGTCAGAAATTGCGGGAAGGTGTGTTACTTACCAATTTGAGGGAAGTAGTAGTCTTTTGAGCCGATCATTGAGTCGAGAACACTCTCATAGACCAAGCTTTTCCTTTCGTAGAATGTTTGCATTGATCTGACAATTGCTAAGTTGAGTGCACTCACATCTCCTTCCCATTTCTTAAAGCTCTCTCCTTTCAGTTTTTCAAAACTCTCTTCGTCTAAATCCATCACCCTAGTATGTTAGAGGTCACCTTACGATAGGTATCTATCGATCATGTTTTGCCTGGAGGAGGTCTTAGAACTGTGACCTTGACCTCCAACTGATCCCCCCATCTGGGGATCTGAATCAACTGCCCCTGCCACTGAGCGGTAGCTCTTGGCGTCAGGGTCTTCAACTGTATTTGACTGCAACTGGTAGCTGTGAATGAAGCTCCAGTTTGAATCGATTAGTGTAACCTCAGGAGGGTACACAAAGGGTTCTTTTTGACTCAGAAGTCTTGCCATCTGATAAGATTTAGAATTATAAGCAATTAAATTTTCACCTTAAGTTTTCTGGAAAATTTTTAACTTAATCAATCTGAATCTTCTTCTGCTTCAGCTTCTTCTTCATCTCCATCTTCTTCTCCCTCTACAGCTTCACCTTCTTCTTCTTCTTTTTCCATTTCTTCCTCCTTTTCATCAGAAATATTGGCAGGTTTTTCTTCATCCTCTGGTTTTACTTCATTGTCTTCATCACCTTCACCCTCTTCTTCTTCATCATCTTTATCTTCTTCCTCTTCAATTTTCTTTGGTCGTTTTCAATTTGACCTTCTCGTTGGCTTAGTTGTATTTGTAGTGGGTGCCTTCCTCTTCCCAGTTTATGGGGTGACATTCTTCTTTTTTGATGCTTCTGCCACTGGAGTTGTAGGTTTTTTATTTTTATTGTTAATCTATTTCTTTTAGGTTTCTTTAGTTTCGATCTTCTTCTTTGCTTTTGTAGTTGTTACCACATTTTCTGATGCTTGTGTAGGTTTTTTCTTTGATGTCCCTTTTTTCTTTTTGGAAGATTCATAATCAGAATCACTTTCTTTATCTCCTCCTGCACTCATCTCTTAATTGATTTCATCTTCTTCCTCTTCTTCCTCTCCTTCTTCATCCCCTTCCCCACCCTCCTCATCTACTTCTTCTTTTTCAAGCTTTTTCTCATCTGCAGCTATTTTCCCCTTTCCACCTTTCTTCCCTTTGTCTTACCCTTTTTTGCCTTTCTGTTTGTCATCTATCTTGATACCTCTACTTCCCAATTCTAAATTTAGTCTCTCGATCAACTCTCCATTTTTCCACACCATATTTTCAAGTGCTGTGAGTCGGCTTGACTAGTCTTTTTGAAACTCCATCACCTAATCTAGTAGATCTGTCTCAATGTTTCTCGGTAGTTAAATTTTTTCCTCTGTTCCTTTACCCCTCAGTTTCGCCCATTTAGCAAAAATCTCTTTCAAAGAAAGGAACTCACATCCTTTGAAGTTTGCATTGACTTCCTGTTTGATCTCTTAAAATGTGAAAAGTTTGCATTATGGGGAATGACAAAGTCCATTTTCAATTAGAACCCAATGATCTCCACATATATAGATTAAATATCTCTTCAAAATCTTTGTGCCCAGCTTTTGAACAGCATATTCCACTTCACTGTTGTCAACTGGCACCAATTTCCCACTTTAAGCAATAACCTTCTTGGGAGGTGGAGTTGCTTTTGTTGTCGAAAACATAGAATTCCAGACCCACGATAAATCTCATTAAGTGAGTCTCCAAAATTAACTCTAATATTACTGTTCAGGAATTGAATAACTAAATTACTCTATTAATTTGTCCCATTGAAGGCTATTTTAAACACTCCAAAACTAATATTTAACATCAAATGGAAGGATAAATGACCCCCAATGCATACGGTGGTGCCCAGATCACGAACCCAGTAGACTATGTGTGTGGATGTAAGGTAACAGATTTACAACTGTAGAGTGTGGGAAGACGAGAGAAATCAACACCAAAGAAACAGTCAGATGCAAAGACTGCGGACAAAGAATTTTCTACAAGCTCAGATCAAAAAAAATACTCCAATATGAAGCCAGATGAAATTTCTTTTAATTTTATGAAATCCTCTCTCATAAGAATTAGTTATTAACTTCTTCTTTCTTTCATCTAACACTTCTCTTTCGTGAAGGCAGGGAATTGATCATGAAAAGTTTCTTGAATATTTTTTTCGCCTTTTTGAAGGTGTCGTCAACATAGATAGGCTCTCCATAGGCCTTATAACATTCTACTGGAGTATTGATTCCTTAAGCATGGCAGACCTTCCCTATCTCTACAATCTTATCTCTGTTCTTGTTCATGTCATTGAATTGGTCGCGAATTTCTTTCACAATGATTGAGTATAGGGTGTCTAAGTATTTATGGGAAAATTTTGAAATTATCATACGTTTTGAGATTTTGATATATAAGAGTTGGAATGAGTTGGATTTGACGCAAATTGTAATTCAATTTACTCATATTATTTCTCCTAAGTGAGTAAGAAAAGCCCCTCCTACTTTTCCATCATAGATAACCGTTCAAACAATTTCCTCTCTTAAATGACTTCAGGCAGGTCTTTAAGAGCTATTAATCAATTGCTTACTCTAAGCCAAGGTGATGTTCTGCTTAACACTGTCAAGAAGCTCTGGGAGACTGTCCAAAGCTTTGGACATTTCTTCCATATAGAAAGTATAATCATTCCATGTTTCCAACGACTTTACCAATTTACAAAACTCTCTAGCATCGTTAATTTTGACAAAAGGAGCTTCTTCCTTGAAAAAGATCTCATAGTAATCGAATGGGTCCTTGAAAATGTAAAAAATCCTCATTACCCTTTTTTTACTAGCAGCAGTTGTCGAGAGGCTATAGAAGATGGCCACAATAGCATGCTTAGGAGCTATATGTTAGGTTGAATTTACTTGCTCCTTCAATTCTGTCCATTTCCACTGTGTGAAGTAGTTATTTTTCCAATTTATTAAGTGGGTTAATAGTGTCGTATACCCTCATTAGATCCTCTTTCAGATCAGAGAAAATCTGAGAATTAACTTTAGGAAACAAACAGAGTCAATTTCTTCGATTCTGAAGAACTTTAGTTCAAAATCTTCTCGATCTAGCTTGGAGCCTTTGTTTCCCATTTCTAATTATTTAACTCTTCTTCATACCATTCTATTAATTAGATATTCTATTTGGAGCTTTCTTCTTTTTCTAAGTTTTCAACCTCTTTTTCTAAGTGGTCTTCTTCTTGTGGCTGAGGTTCTCGAAGATTAATTATTTCACCTGTTTTAAGATGCCAGTCCTACTAACCAGATTATTACTTAATTAAAATTTATCAATGAGTGAGAGCTAGTAGCTCCTTGGTAGAGCAATCACTAATCCCCA
>JAGYYR010000103.1:0-12424 GCA_021439965.1 Uronychia setigera | reverse complement strand
TGAAATTTGTCATAAATGCAATCTTACTTAATTGATTTCAGAAAGTTTTCTGCTGTGCTAATCACTTGCTGGTCCTACAATGGTAGCCCTTAAAGAGAAAAATTAGGAGCTGTTGAAGAAGGCTGGGTCGAAAATTGAGACTAAGGCTGAGAAGCAGTAGTGGAAGATGCAAATAACCCACCCCCACCACTTGCCCCAGTTTATGGAGCTCCAAACATTGGCTTTGAAGCTGCAGTTTAGGGAGCTGCTGCACCGAAGAGTCCTGGAGCAGTTGTAGTAGCAGGTTTAGCACCAAAAAGTCCCCCTCCTGTTGTGGCAGGAGCTGCTGAACTTCCAAACAAGGAAGGTTGAGCGGGTTGAGCTGGCTTAAACATGACCAATTTAAATTATAAATGATTAATTGATTAGAGTATTGGTCGATTAATTAACTCCTTCAGATAGTCACCATAATCTCTCTTCACTTCCTCCACAATCTTCTTCTATTCTTTTCTTTGCACTGCCATCATGCATTCTTCTTATTCATGTTTATCCTTGGTCATGCATTCTTCCTCCATTCTCCTACCAAAGTTCTTTGAAGTTGACTCATAAAGTGCTAAACCATAGCTAAATGAATACTCAAGAAGTCACCCCCCGCAATTCTCCAAACAACTTTCATCGTTCATCCTATTTTGGCATTTCTTCGCCCTGCATTCAATGTACTTTCTCTGAGAATGAAGCACACCTACTTACGAACAATTGGTAGCGAAGCGTTGCTAGATCAGGGTCATTTGATAAAGTTTATCTTATCGCTTTGTCTAATTCCATATTAAAAATAACAATGATGAATGCCAATGACAATATGTCCAGTGATTCTAACTAGCCAAGACAAGGCTCTATTGATTTCCAATAACATTTTAATGAAAATGATGCATATGCTCCAGCTGGTGGAAGTGTGCCTTGAAAAGGAAATTAGGTGCGAATTAACTCAACGATCTCTAATCAGGTCTTCTCTTAAAAAACTAAAGATGGACGGAAAAAATCCTCCTACCAATTGGACCATTCAGCTGAACTACCTATTGATGTAAAACTTTGTAAGCCATTCATGTTTTAGCTTTCTAGAGGAATTATCGGACCTTCCTGTGCCGATCGATGGATAGAACATGATGAATAGTGAGGGACAAGTGTTCAGTCAAATAAACATAAAAAAGACGGACCAAGAAGAGTCCTTCTAAAATTAGCAAAGAAAAGGATTGGGGCATAATCCCAGCCCATAACTATGTGTGAGTTAATTGAGTTAAGTGTTAAGTGAAATTCGTTAAGATTTGGGGTATTTGAAGACCTTAACGAGGAATAAAAGCAAAAAGGTGAGCCTCCGCGAGATGGACATATTTGTCCAGGGCGTGGCTGGGGTTGCCTGAAGAAATCAAATAGAACCTCCAAACAAGTTTCAAAGACCCAGGTCTTTCTCATAGGTTCTGAGGTGCCTCTCGTGTGAGTAATTTTTAGCACTTTAATGTCTAGTTTAGCGATTTTGATAAAAGTTCGAAAAGATACTCATACGAGAGGCACGTAAGGACCTTTGAGAATACCTGGGTCTTTGAAACTTGTTTCGGAGGTTTCTCTTGATTTCTCGAGGGAACCCCAGCCCTCCCTGGACAAATATGCCCATCTCGTTGAGGTGCACCTTTTTGCTTTTATCAGTTTTGTCTTAAGACCATGGGAAGGCCTTCTTATGACAAAGAAGAACCAACACCCACAACCAATTTTGCTTAACACTTAACTAATTTAACTCACACATAGTTATTAAGTTTTGAGATTTTGGGAATGCAACCGTGGATTACACACCTTCTGGGGACCAGGCTACATCAACGAAAAGGTCAACAATTGCAAACAATAATGAAGACTTTCTTGCAAAGTCATCTGACTTCGCCATGAAGACGATTCCCACTTACCATCCGGACCATGAAAAATGTAAGGCATTCAGTAAATTTGAAGCTCGCTCTGCATATCATAACAGACTATGAGGATCTTCAGGTAGTAAGAATTAAGGACCTCCAATTGGTAGTGGCCCAGGAGCCTCTCATCAATATTTACTAGACTCTAGGCAAACTAAGATTAAAACAGGTGGTGTCAATCTGAATGCCCCTTAAACCCATTACATCACCAAAATGCCCTTGATTAATGAAAACACCAATAATTCAATCACAGCTCCTCTTATAGGGTAGAACAATCTTCTTCTGGAGACATCTTCTACTTTTACAAACCAAAACTGGAGACAAGGAGGGAAGTTCCAAAACTCTCTTGATAAAGGATTTGCACAGAACTCAAACATCATGAATATTGTAAGGATCAAACTTAAGCCATAGTGAAATGAATTCATGCGAAGAGAAGCTAAATACAAGGACAAAATTAAAGCTTTGAAAGAAGAAATTCACCGACTCTAGAGTGAAAATGAACAAATGAAAAACTACAACTGATAACTCCTTCACGACAATTTGGACAAGGTGACTAGCTCTGAATAACGGTGTAGAAAGGAAACAATTCATAAAGCAACCTTCATAGTTTCTATTAGGACCTCTTCTTGACTGACCTGAAGAAAGAATTGGTGGAAGCAAACAATGAAGCTAACTAGTACAGGAAAGAAGCAGTGAAGAACTCAAACGATTCTAGTGTTTACAAAAAGGAAAATGCGGAACTGAAACGGACACTCAAGCGGTACAGAGATATGATCACACAGCTACACCAAAAGAATGAGTTTGGAAGCAAATCGGGGATTACCCACATACATCCACTACCTTAAACGATAGAGTCACCCAAGTATTCCTGAAGTGTTTCCAGTTCATTTAGTCAAGATATTCTTGGGAACCATACATCAGGCAAAAAATTGCCTCACCTTGGATCAGATTCTTAGAAAAAGCACAGTAGAGGTGGCTCTCTACAGAACAATCCAAAGTTGGCTGCATTGAGAGTATCACTAGCCAAAAATTTTAAAAATTCAGAATTTGGTAGCGAAGCATCTGCATCCTTCCATAAGAGTGGTGGAGGGATGGTGCAATCCTCTCGAAGAGATAAGGCACTCGTAGCAGCCCATGGAAACTTGAAACCCTTAGAGTCTGGAAGAAGTGGAGGTAGTAACACCCTCTCCTTCGACACACTACACAGTGCTATCAAGCAACTAATGAAGCCTACTAACATCAAGACCCTCATTAATGCTTTCAAAAAGTAAAATGTGAAATTAAGCTCATAGGGAAATGGGACAACTAGTTTCATGTGAAAATGTTCATTTTGTAATTTTTGATAGAGCACTATTCAATGCCTATGCAGATGAAGGTGGAGTAAGCATTAACTACAAATTCGAATAAGGTAAATATTAAGCTAACTTTTAAGATGTATTTGAATTGGTTGGAGATGGAAATTCAAACCCACCCTATTAACCAGCTTTTTCATCTGTTAAAGAGCTTTCTCAAGGAATAATCAAAAAGTACAAACTCCTATTAACCTAAAGACCTGGGGTCATCTGCTTCCCCATCTATTCTGAGCTCACAGATCAAGAAGGATAGCAACATAAGTAGCCATTCTTTTCTGTCCAAATAGATGGAAAATTCAATTCTACTGAAAAGATTAAAAGGGCGAATCTACCTTTCACTGTAAGAAAGTAATTTAATTGCTATAGCGAATGGATGAAATGTTTTCCAATAACTTCATCCTGTTTATGCACAACCTCATTGAGAAAATGCTAGTGAAAAAAATCTCTGATAATATCAAAGAGAGGACTCATAAAGTGGTTTATGTGTTCAAAGAAATAATGAGTGAAAGGAACCATGGACTCCTCTATGACAAGCTAGTAGCACTCCTTCCTTCCCTCTTCAATTGTCAAAAAGCTGGGGTGTTCTTTATTGATGCCCAAGATGGAATGCTGTATACACCAACCAACGAAAAGACTTATGCAAACGATTCATACATAAGTAGGAAAGGAGCTAACTTTTAGAGGAGGTAGTCAAGTACCCACCAAATCTAGGACTTTCAGGATTCGTTGCACAGAACAATGAGGTTGTTTTAGCACCAAGAGGCTCCAAAGATCCTCGCTATGTTCAGGAGGTTGACAATGTATGCAATCTCAGTGAATTCACCAACTTAATCGTCGGTAGGAAATTCCTTAATGAAATTAGGATCTCTTCAAGAACCTGATGGAAAAGTGACAGGTGTTATCCATTTGGTGAATCCAAAGAAGTTTGACAATATGACTGAGCAGGAAATGGTACAAGTTACATCTAATTTCTGTAGAGCGAAATGAAGCAATTCTTCTATCTTTTCGGAAGTGCAATTAAAAATGCTGATGACTATCATAAAGTCTGGAACATCTCTTATGGTAAATCGATTCACTTATCCTAGGTATGTAGAATTGTATCGATGGAATTAAAGATTCTATGCACAGCACAAAAGTAAGATTGCTATCGCTTAATTGACAGGAACTAAATGCTCAAGACAATATGACCTTGTTTACTCACATCAAACAGATCACCACCATTTTAAATTCTTTCATTGAGACGAAGAAGAACAATCTGTTCCGAGACAAAGGAATGACTCAAGAAGTCATGCAACAGATGTCCAAATTACCAAATGCCTTTAAAAAGAAGTTTAACCCTAAATCTTAATAAAGTTAATAAAAATCTCAATATGGGGTGCTGCAATTCCTAGAATAATGAAAAAGTGAGCGAATAAATAACAATTATTGCAGGAATTGACTCTTAGTGAACAATGAGTTGATCTACAACCCCTAAAGAAGAAAAGCTTCTCGACTTAGTAAAGGGATACGCAAACCTAAGACAGGCATCTCTTAAGAGAGGAACAAATGCCTCTATAGGAAGACAATTAAGAAAGATACTAGTTCGTCAATATTTCTTTAGAAATGGGAAAAGAAAAGGACCATCTACTTGGTGGGAAACCAGAGGAAAGCAATGGAAGTAGATATGAGGCAAAAACTAACTATGATGAAGAGTAGAGTGGGATAACTTCATTTCAGTAGAACAACTCAAATTGAATCAATAGTAATTGTCAACGATCAAAAAAGTGGAAAACAGCCATCATTCAAAATTCTTCTCATGTGAAAGATCCCAATAATGAGAGCTTGCAGAAGTCAATGACAGACAAAAATAATTCTCAAGTCAATAGCAATTTTCAAACAGCAAGAGCTAGTCAAGTATATGACTTTTAACTAAAATTACTGATTAACCTATGCAGGTGAAGAAGGTGAAAGTAAGAGATTAAGTGTTCAATAATCAGGCTTGGAGCACCCTAGATACTCCATGCAATTAGGGCAGTGGTGCTTGGAGTTGTAACAGGAAGGCATGCAGAATGGGAGGCAAGCACATGGCCAGAAAGCAATGAAGAGAAGACAGCAGCAACACCATTGCATTCCTGTGCATTCCCTCTTCACTTCAGTTGCGGCATTGTTTCCGCATTTGTGGCAAGTAGCGTTAACAGGGTCTAAACAGTTGACGAAGTATTCTCTGCTGATCTACCCCATGGGTTGCTGAACCTATTGCTGGGGCATCATCTGAGGCTATTGCTGTTGCATCATGACTGGTTGTCCCATCACGGGCTGTTGCTGGACCATCATCATCCCTGGTTGCTATTGCATCATCTATGGCTGCTATTGCATGTACACTGCCTGACCAGGCTATTGCTAGTAAACAGGCTGTTGTTGTTGGTACATTAGTATTTAAATTTATATACCATCATCTTATCTTAATTATTAAATGGAATTTCTTAACAGCTTTTGTGCCTATCTCTTCAATCAAGTAAACCCTCAATTCATCAACAGGGGATCATGGATGAGGGTGGGGTCCAGAGATACTAGTAAATGTACTAGGAATTCTCCCTTGAAGAAGGGGTACGCACGAAAGAGCAATTCATGTTAAATGAGAATGTAGAAGAAGTCAATGCAATTTTTACTTTGGCTGATTGGATTCGAACCTTTTCTGAAGAAGACTATTTTGGTATGCGTTTTTTTACTTGAGATTTCGCACAAAGAGTATTTGCTGGTTGGGGGAACTATGAAGAATCTTAAGCTAAACTGAAGTTAGCGAAATTAACTAGAGCCTTTAATCATTCACAAAAGTTAACTCTGCAGAAATGCTTTTCCCAGTGGAAGCCAATAAGTTGGTTTTAATAGCAAAAGAAACTTTGCAATGATACCCGTCAAGTTGTCAAGAAGGTACTATGCTAACTTGAGGATCAATTTGAAGTGACAGAGCTAAAATCATCCAATTTTGAACAGGTAATTAGAGATCCATGAAACTACCTAGAATCTGCTTAAGTTGCGCAAACAATTAAACAAGATCAATGAATGGTTCAGTGATAAGCCATAGGGTGTCTCACCTATGTCTAAATATAATCAGAATGAAGATGAGAATGCAATGCTTGCTTCACTAGCCCAGAGTACCTCTAAAACAGAGTTGTCTTCAATGACTACAGTTCATGGAAAGACTATGCCATCTGGAAAGAACTCATCTGCAAAAATTACCAAAGCTAAAGCTCCTAAAGCACCTACATCTCACGGATTTAGATCAAGATAGACTCAAAAGGGATCATGTAAGAAACGGACTGATTAATCGATACAGCAATATAAAGCCTTTTTCAGAATTCAGCATCAAAAGCAAACAGTAGGGATGTGCAGAAGATCGTTTAATGATTACATTCGTAGTCAAATCGTTCAAAGGACAGAGTTCTGTCTGACATTAAAGCTCTCGATAAAGATTTGGAGAACTGTACCTTCAAGCCCAAAATCAATACCACTCACAGGAATACTTCCATCCAAGACAAATCATCTTCGCACATGGAAAGAATAGATAGGATGTGTGCAACAGCAAGAGACAAGAAGGAAGAGCAGAGACTATTAAAGCTTATTGAGGAAGATATGAAGCAAATGGAGGAATGCACTTTTCAACCATAGTTAATTTCCAAACAACTTCCTCCAGGAAACCTTTCAGGATATGAAGGATAATCGATTGAAGAAGAGACTGATCTAACTAGATTTGGGATGATGTACAAGGTGGCTGAAGAAAAGAACTAAAAACTTAATGACAAACAACGGAGAAAAGACGAACAGATCATGAAGGAATGCACCTTCGCCCCCAAAATTAATAAAACAGCAGGAGGCTCACCAAATAAAGAAAGTACCAGTCAGACTATCCAAAGACTAGAAAACCAACTAGGACTGTTTTAAGAGAAGAAGAGGTAGTCAATGCATTGCAAAAAACTCTATTAAGTAAAAACATAAATAACAGATAGGATCATGAGAAAGTTCAGTAAAAATTAAACAGCTTAAAAGCAGAAATCGAGCACAAAGAACTCAAAGACTGCACCTTCTACCCTGAGAAAATTTCAAAAATTAAACCTGGAGAAATAGAAATCAGCACCAAGCAATACTGTGAGAAACTGTTCAATGATTTTAATTGAAAACAGACAAAAATTGAAGAAAAGAAGTAAGAAGAAGAACTTAGACTCAAATACAACATGGTGCCATAAATCACCAAAAAGGCAAGGGACATTTCCTTTCAGAGAAACACCAATAATGTAACAGTGGCCTCCAATCCAGAAACTTCCTTTGAAGAGCAAGCTTCTTTGAACGTCCACAACCGTTTGTTTGACATTTCAAGGCAACAGAAACAAAAGAAAGAGTCACTGAAGAAGAAGGTAGAAAAGGAAACTGGAGTTGTGTTCTCTCCTCAAATTAACAGAAACTCAAAAAATTTTAATTCCAATAGAGTGCCTCTGCATAAACGTCAAACTAATTCTGAGCAACGGAACAGGGAGATTGGCCTCAGCAAGATGTTTTCAAATGGTAATGACTCCTTAGAAATGGAAGCTGTTTACAGTAATTTGAAAGCATGAGCTTCCTACAAAAGAGATTTGAATTAATGACTTTAGTACGCTTGATGAAGAAGTAAATGAATTTTATATTGGATCACAGTCTAATTAATTAGCTCAAATAAAGGGTTGAGTGGGTGGTTCTATTAATATTTTATTATGATGATGACAGATGACATGAATGGTGTGCCGAACATAGCTGACCATCTCCCGTCAGACCCTACTCTCCCTCCAGGGGTCATCATTGATTGGGTCCAGTTGGACACGGAAGACTGGACAAAGTTCCTCAAGAAAATTGAAAGGAATGTGAAAGCTGCAAACAGGTTCTCTGCTTGTCTCAAATGCTGGGGGTTCTTGTCGATTTATCAAAGAAAGAGACATGCCGAGCATGCTGAATTCATCATTACCCCTGGATACTTCAAAGACGCTGAATCATTCATCAAGCTTGCTTAGATGAATAACAAATACAGGAAGACTCCCGAAGCTATTAAAATTGCTGTTTTCAATAATAAATGTGTAGGACTGGAAGATGTAACAGCATGCATGGGCAAAGGAAAAGAAGATGAAGAAGAATAAGAAGACCCGAACAGTGCAACTGCAAAAGCAAAAGCCCTTGCAGCAAAAAGAAGGAGAAGGTTCGAAGATCCTGTAGCTTCAAAATTGGAAATTGAAGTTCCTTACCTACCTAGGTTAGACCACAACATGCAAAAGGCCAGACTTGATGAAGAAAAAGAGAGGTAGGAAGACTCAAGGGCAGCTTAGTTGAGGAGAATCTAGGACCTGGAAAAATATGTGAAGAGTCTTCAATTGATAGTGGGATAATTATGTGAAGATATTGCAGCTAAGGATGAAAGGCTTAAGAACTTAGACATTAGAGCCCATGTACTCAGAGCAGAGTTGAAAGAATTGAGGAAAATTGCAAGAGATGGACCACCAGAAATTGCAACAGCTCTCCATCAAGCTGAAGCAGCCAATGATGCTCTGGATAGAGAAGGGGATTCACTTGATCTGTTCACAACAGGACAAGAAAATATGGATGGACTACTAATTGGAGGGGAATTAGGGAAAGCTGTTCAACAGCCAATCATGAATGAAGAAACTTTGCAAAGTTCAAGAAAAGAAGGTGGGGGAACAGGAGCAGGAGATATTGAAGATGACTCCGATTCTTCTCTTGAGCTTTCAGCAAGAGGAGCAAATATGTCTGGAAGTGACATTGAAGATGACAAGCAAACTCCCCAGAAGGGAAATATTTTGCAGAGTAAACCATTATTTGAGGCCCATTCCCCAAAATCTGACCTATCTCAAGATGGAACTGAAGAAAAGGGAGCCACAGGAGGAATGATGAGCAGCATTTCAAGATCAAAATCAGGGAAATCAAAGAAGTTCGATTCAGAAGATGATGAAGAGGAAGATGAGGACTTAGGTGAAGCAAGGAAAAGGAAAAACGCATTAATGGATGACGACCTCAGTTCAGATGGTTCCAAAGATTAATCTTAACTTTATCTAACCAAAACATTTAAACGACTACATAAATGTTAAAGACCTCCTCTTCCATCTACTTAATCCTTGAATACATCTTCATCAAGGAAAGAATTCAACTGCAAGGCATCAGCAGAAGATTCTACCATGGATTCCTTCCATAATCAATCACCATCATTTCCCACCTTCTCTTTTTTATCAGGATTTATACTTAAGAAGGCAAATAAACAACCTTTTCCCATCATTTTGTCTTTAAGGGAAACCTCTATAGTTTGAACTTTCCAGCTGGGAAAAAGAAAATGTAAACGTTAAAGTATAAGTTGAAAGGATTTGAGAATAATTTCCTGATTCAATGTGTGGAACTTGATGGCAATACTATTTATCTACTTGGTGGGAAACTCTACGATGGGAAAGTTAACTCAAAAATCACCAAAGTCTCACTTAAAAACTAGGATTTCAACTTAAAATCTGAAGGAAAGGGTTCAAGCAACCCCAAAATCGAGTACCTTGGGACTGTCCCATTGAACCTGATCAATTTTACAGTGCTACCCTCGTGAAAATGATTCATTTTCCTACTTGGAGGTGCCATACAACTTGACCAAGTAGAGGCTTTTGATACTTCTGATTATTGCGGAGTTTTTGATGCCTGCTTTAACAGATGGATACAATTGCCATGCATCCCATAAAAATCCAACAGTAAAGATTATTAACCTTACATCGTTTAATTGGCTATATGTAGTGACCTGTTAGTTGCATCAATCATGAGAAAAACATCCTCTACTTCTTCTATCAGAATCTTGTGCACTTTCTTGACTTCAATATGCTTTGCTAGTACAATGATTGGGTGCAATTGGATTCATTAAAATGGGACAAGATGTAGATCCATGATTCCATCCTTTTCATTTGATCTGGATGTTTGCACATTGCAGAGAACAACACGGTCCTTCTGTTCGGTGGTGAAGATGAGCTAGGGGGGTCATTAAAGAAAGTTTATTCATATGATTTTGATCAAGGGAAATTGAAGCATCTTGCGAACGATTTACCTAACAGGGACACATTTTACTACTCCCAATATACATGATAAGGGGATAAGGTTCATGTGATTGGAAAGAATACGATCCTTGAGTTCAATGTGAGAACTCAGAAGTGGGCACAGGTTGGGAAAGGGTATCAAGAGCTGGCGAAGAAGTTATTAGGGGTGAAAATATGAGAGAGAAATTTTGTTTAAATTAAAGAAAAATTAATAGATAAACTAAATTCGGTACTTCAGATTCAGCAAATAGCTGAGGTCTTTCATTACTGGTGGTGTGTCATACTTTTGGCTAATGTGTATATTTGGTACATGGTGGAGGTGTATTCTTCCTCCGATGCTACCGAAAAGGTAAACCATTTGTGAGTAGCAAGTGTTTAGGCTGAAGGCCTTTAACTTGGAATGGGGCTAAGTAGCTTGGTTAGGAGATCCATTGTGTAGTGCATTTCGTACTTTTCCATGTTCCTCAGCAGCTTCTTGGTACGGGGCAAATTCCAAAATGAAATCGGGTTTTACGAGAACTTTCGGAAAAGCTGACAAGTAGACAAAGAAGCATTGAAAGGGGGACATCCAAAGATTAGAGTGAAAATGAGAACTCCAAGGGAAAATAAATCCGCCTTATAACCGTCATAAGAAAGACCATATTAGTCCTTCATAACGATTTCAGGAGCTGAGTAGCCTGGGCTACCACAGAAAACTGAAATGGGCTCTTCGTGGGTCTTCTTGGCAAAGCCGAAATCACCGACTTTAGGAGAAAAGTCCTCATCAATGAAGACATTCTCTGGCTTAATGTCAAGGTGAGCAATACCCATTTCATGGATATCACTGACGGCTTGCACAAGACATAGACTGATGTATCTGGAGACTGAGAGAGGGAGCTTCCCTTGGCTTGCTTCTATGTAATTATATAAGTCACCCTTAGGGAAATAACCCATTATCATATAATCGCCATCGAGGGTAGAGATTTCTCCATCATTTTGAACCATTGAGGCTTGTCCTTGGCCAGCATTGACGTAGCTCAGAGGAAGAACGATATGCTTGGAGTTAACGGCTGTGGTGATATTGTATTCAGCTCTTAGTCGATTTATGGGGAGTCCAGAACTACACTGGGATAGCAAAGGGTTGGTAAATTTGAGAGCGACCACGCGCTGGAACTTCTCAGAATACGCAAGGTAGACCTGGGACTCGGTCCCAGTTCCAATGGCCTTAATTATGTAAGCTGAGGGTTTAGAAGGAGTCTGCTCTGAGAGGACAGGAGATTCTGGCTCAGAGACGATGGTGGAAGGCAAGGTAAGAGGTCGATCAAGAAGAGTTTCTGTCATTTATTATTCTAATAATTGGGCCCATTTAAGTACCTCTAATCCAATAACAGCCATTCACGCAATTAAGAATAATTATCATAATCGCTCAGGAATCTCCAAAGTTCCGCCATTTCAATATCCCTGGATACACCTCAAAACTTAGAGAAACTGAAAAAGGAAGACAATAGTAAAGTCAATATTAGTTTGGGTAGCCTTTTGAAAATTTTAAGGAGGAAGGAACGATGAATAGATGACACTAAATGAGCAAAAAGAAACTTAATGGTAATTTAAACTTTCTCCAACTTTTTTTAAAGGGTTAAGTTAAAAATCCAATTCAATTTTATCTCCCATTTCTTCATCTGAGAGCTTGTCCCTTTCAAAATTTTCGTAGTCCTTTTTGGTCTCCACATTGGTCTCTGTTTCCTCTTCTTCTTCAACTTCTTCAGTTCCTTGATTTTCAGGTTTTCCTGCAGGTGGAATTATGTCGTTTTCAAGAGATCCTAAAAGAAGGTCCAAGGACTCATCCACAGATTCCTTTTCCTTTAGATCTCCTTTTTCTTCTTTGTTCTCTTGATTTTAATTTGCTTTGTCTCGTTCAGGTGATTTCTACACTTCTTTTCGTTTCTTTTTACCTTTAGTGGTAGGATCTTTACTGTCCTCATCTCCTTTCTTCAATTTCTTTTTCTTGTTCCCCAATACTTTCTTTTTAGTTTTAGACTTCTCAGGCAATTTAATGTTAGATTCTCCTTCTTTATCAGACTGC